>CADDIJ020001647.1:0-41260 GCA_902809745.2 Tetradesmus lagerheimii | reverse complement strand
CCTCCCCGCTCATACGTGAGGGGCGCCAGCTGCGGCAGCAGCACCCCCCACCAGGCGTCAACAGCAGCCAGGAAGGCGGGGTCGGTGCTGCGCACAGGCATGGCGGGGTCCTGCTGCAGCAGCCACACAGGCAGGCCGCCAAACTCCCACTCTGTGGAGGAGGGGGGGCAAGGGCAATACACAGCATGCAGTGAAGTATGGAATGAACGCCAGGATGTACAAGGCTAACACAGTGTTGCGAGGCTGATATATGGATACATGTTCATCAGTGCCAGCACAGCTGCGCACGCAATGCAATAATTGTGCATTCCAGCTGCAGGTGGAAAAAACAACTGCTCGCATGGACACCACACTACCATGATGTCCTGCAACGCCACCTGCAACATGATCGCCTGCAAGCACTTCAGCTGTGACACTGGCAGGCCAGCACAAGAGATTGCAGCTGCACCACCAAGCAACCAGCCGCACCTCCGCAGATGTAGGGCCCTGGCCGCAGCAGCACCAGCAGCCCCATGTCACCAGCAGTGGCGATGAAGCGCGCCACATCCTGCCAGCCCTCAAAGGGCAGCACGCCCTCGGGGCCAGGCCGCGGCTGGTGGAAGTTCCAGGGCACATAGAACTGCACTGCGTTGAGGCCTAGTGCCTTGGCACGCGCCAGCCTGTCCTCCCACAGGTCGGGCGGGATGCTGTTGTAGTGCACGGAGCCGCTGATGAGGCGGAAGGGCACGCCATCCTTCATGAAGCGGTCGTTGCTGATGCTGAACGAGCGACTAATGTTGCTGCAGTGGACGCTGCCACTGGGTAGGCGGTACGGCTGCCAGGAAGATTGCAAAGGCCCCCAACAGAGACACCGCTGCTCCAAGGGCAAGATATCCAACTGTTCCAGCAGCGCTGCGCGCCATGTGAGCGTGCTGCTGACTGTGCCTTGCCCTGGCCCAGCTCCAGCAGCTTGCTGCTCTGCAGCAACTGCAGGTGGGTTCACTGTGCCGAACACACCCGCAATTACATACCTACACAGCCAAAACCACGTATATTACGGTGATTAATTCATATGTGCGCCACGGACTTAACAGCACTGCTTTGCATGGCATTTACAGCTGTTTGTCCAGCAGAGGCGTTGGATGCCGATCTATCCACCAGGAACACCGCGTGCGCCTTGTGCGCTGCTTAACAGCATGTTACTGGATATTACAGGTGAGACGCGGCGACGCTCTCAGCAGACAACGGAGAGAACGTCGCAGTTCCGGTTGCTGTGCAACAGTCCAAATCTTGAGCAAGGCACGTGCATTCACCAAGCATTCACCAATCTGCAAAGATTTTGTAAAAATGCTGCACTTGCTAACTACAGTATGCAACTATGCATCGTATGCATCGTGAACCAGAACACAATGGCTTTGCAGGATGACCATGACACCCTAGCCTGCCAGGTCAGCCTCGTAACAACAAACAGCATGCTGAGCATGCTGGCCCCCTGCACAAATTCAGCTGCCCATCCAGCCTTCTGACCCATATAACACGACCAAGGCCGCTGTCCTGCTTCACAACATCACAATATAGGGGAATTGAACAGCGCCAGACATACCAACTACTCCACCCAGTGGAGGTGCTGGCTGCAGCAACGCAGCTGTATGCAGCCTCTCACAATGGCAATCTGCTCTGCTTCACAGCAGCTGCTGATACGCAACCATCGACGGCACTGTTGGCTCAACTGCTGCTGCTACTGCCCCAGCTCCCACCACAGCGGCGGCGATGTTGGCAGGCGTGCTGTGAGCACCTCCGCTCCTGTTGCTGTGATGAGCAGCTGGTGCTCAAACTGGGCGCTGCGCTGGCCGTCTGCTGTTGCTGCCGTCCAGCCATCCGGCCACAGCACATCGCGCCACGTGCCTAGGTTGACCATGGGCTCAATCGTGAATATCTGGAGCAGGGCAGGTGGTGCAGCGGGATGCACAGCAGGGCAGCAGCCACATCAACACCAGACAGCGATCCATTGCTGCCGACAGCATGACTAGGTGCAGGAGCCTGGAGTGTACAGGCCTACGCCGCACCCCTGCATGCCGGACCCGCTGCAGGATAATCGCATGGCAGCCGGCTGCGCCCAATGCACTTCAGGGATAGCGAAACACAAACAGGTTACAGCCATCCCAGTCCTGGATCTTGGACGCCCCAGCACAGCATCAGCCGCACCAAGCCTGCCCCCAGGGCAGCCGCGCACCTGACCCTCCTGCACGCCAGGCCCGGCAACTACTGCAGCATCATGGCATGGCAGCCAGCTGCACCCAGAGCGCCTCTGAAATCGTCAACAGAACACGTCACAGCGATCCAAGCACAGCATCTTCCCAACCCAGCCCCCCCCCCCAGTGGCAGCGTCGCACCTGGCCCTCCTTCATAACGCCCACTGCCTTGTTGTGCGCGTAGTGGGGGATGTTGGGCGCGCAGTGGAACAGGTCGCCAATGCCGTGCCCGCAGTACGTCTTCACGACAGACATGCTGCGGGGCCAGCACAGCACAACAGCAGGCACACAGCAGGCGGGAAAGCAACAGCAGCAGTGACTCCCCGCAATTGCAATCGCCAAGGGTGGCAGCAATGAGCAGACAGCCCAAATGACTGCGGCAGCATCGAGCGTGCTGGGGCAATACTAACGTGGCGCTGCTTGACCTCACAACCATGATCATATGCCGGTCAGGTGCACTGCAGGACACCAGGTGCGCAAGCAAGCAGCGCCACTCAAGTGCCGTTCCATGCAGCCGCATCAAGCCTGCTCACGGCAAACCTGCAACACTGGAGCAGCAATGCCCCTGCTGCAGCTGCCACCAGCAGCTGCACACATTCGTCAAATGTCAGTTCCCACTCACCCTGCTTGCTGCACGTGCTTGGAGATGGTGTCCCCCAGGTCCCTGTAGCGCACGCCTGGCTTGCACGCCTCCACCGCTTTCATCAGCGCGTCATGCGTCACCTTGATCAGCTGCTTGCCTGCGTCATCAACCTGCAGTGGGGGGCAGCATGGGAAGACGCTGTGTTGTCAGAAGGGGGGGTGCCGTGTGTGTTGATGGGAAACATGTGCCTATCATGTGCATGATATAAGCATGGCGGGGGAAGCACGTGCAAATCACATCACCTGGCACCTATGCCAGCAGGCTCAGTAAGAGCACGGAGGTGAGCTCTTCTGCACAAAACCACACTCAGCGCTGGTGTGCAGACAACAGAACCTCCGCCCTGCTTGCTAAACCCTTAACGGCATTCGCTAGCTCAGGGCTGTCAACACCCTGCCGTGGCGCACCTTGCCTACTGTGAATGTCTCGTTGAGGTCGCCGTGGTAGCCGCCGATGTATGCCGTGACGTCAACGTTGACGATGTCACCGTCCACCAGCTCGCGCTGGTCAGGGATGCCGTGGCAGATCACCTGCAGCAGCACAGCAGCAACGGGCGACATTGCACTGCTATCCAACAGCTGGTGAACCAAAAGCCGAGCTTCTTGCAACCAGGTTGCCGCAGCAAAGTTGGCCAGTTGTATGTGTGCAGCCAGGCACATGCATACCAGTAATGCCACGGGCCCAGCCTGGACTGCATTGCAGCAGGACTACTGCTAGCAGCAGCTGCTGGCTGGCCTGCTGCTGGCTGGCCTGCTGCTGCTGGCTGGCCTGCTGGCTGTCTGCAGGGGCAGGCGCGGCTGTCACCCGCACCTCGTTGACGCTGGTGCACACGCTCTTGGGGAAGTTGAAGTAGTTGAGCGGCGAGGGGTACGCGCGCGCCTCAACCATGGCCTCATGCACCTGACGACAGCAAGGGCAGCGCACCAGAGCAGGCACAAAATGTGATGAGAGTAGAGCAGCAATCATCGTTGAAAGTTAGCAGGTCAGCACGTGCCACATTTCCGCCATGCTCACACATAGGAAGCGTACCTTGAACGGGGGCTGCGCTGCTTGCCAGGACAAAATGCTGCTGCTCTGCTGCTGCGAAGAAGATGCAGCAGTGAATCCTGCTGCCACACCATACCTTACTGCCACACCATACCTTACTGCCACACCATACCTTACTGCCACACCATACCTTACTGCCACACCATACCTTACTGCCACACCATACCTTACTGCCACACCATACCTTACTGCCACACCATACCTTACTGCCACACCATACCTTACTGCCACACCATACCTTACTGCCACAGTGACGCCATGCGTGCGTTGCTGCACCCTGCCACTCACCACTCTGTCGAGCTCATCTGTGGTGACGCCTGGCCGCACCGCTGCTGCTGCTGCGTCAAGCACCTCGCGCCCTACCCTGCAGGCGCGCCTGATGCCTGCGATCTCCTCAGCACTGCGTATGGCCACTGCAGCAGGCAGGGAGCACAGGATGTGGCATGCGGCTAGGAGCAACCAACACCACAGACTGAAGTCACTGCATGTCACATTGCTGGGCGATTGCTGCTGACACCTTGGCAGTAGCCCACTGGCAGCTGCATGCACTGCGCATGCTTCCCACCAGCTGCAGCAGTAAATCGCACTGCTGCAGGGTGCTGGGCCCGCCTACAGCAACCCCAGCATCTCCTGGCGCACCTGCTCGCTGCTGTTTGCTCTCCAGCTCTGATGTGGGCACGCCTGTCACTGCATAGTCGGGCCGCTGTATGTGCTCAGGCACCTGCAGCGCAACAGCAGCAGCAGCATCCAGCAGCACGGCACGCGCCACAATCAATGCACAGCAGCTTTGCGGGTGCTGAATACTATGCACACACATTGCCCTGACCAAAGAGAGTCACAGATGTGACTCAATTGCTGCCGGGCCATGTGCCTGGCAGGTCATCTGCTGCAACCCGTGACATGCCCAGCAGGATGCTTACACAGCTGCCAATGCTCAGCAGCTGCAGCTACCGCCCCCCAGCAGCGCCGCACCTGCCGTGTGGGCCCGATGCGTGCCGGACGCAGCGGTCCTGTCCATGCAAAGCCAGGCATGGTGTCGCTGCGGCCCTTGCCACGCTTCGTGCAGAACAGCCATGCCTCCCCAGCTGAAGCAGCTGACTTGTGCACAGCCTTGTGCTCCGGCCAGGCTTGCTGCAGGGGTAGAATGGGCAGGTGGCAGGACAGTGTCAGCTGCAGCTGTTGCACACTCGCAGATGCTGGTCAGCTTCCCCGCTGGCCGCAGCTGCTGCCGCTGGTTGGGCTGGGTTTAGGGTGGCACCTGGCAGATCATCTGTCACACTCTGAACCCTGCGTTTTGTACTGCTTGCTTGTGACTCCCAGAGGATGATGCAAGCTCACTGTGATGCACAGCATGGAAAGCAGTCTCCAGGGGCTGTTGCTGAGTTCGTGCTGTACTGCTGCTGGCCTCCTGGACCGCCTGAGGCAAGATGCATGCAAATGGCTGCTGAAGACATCACAGGTATAACAAAGCAGCTGCTGAAAAGCATGTATACTTTCAGGCCATGTTCACTGCCAGTGTGCGCTGCTGCTGCTGCCTGCACGTGCCTTGAAGCAGTCTTGTGAGCAGTACGGTGCCTTGGGCAGCCCCATGCTGACACACTTGGGGCACTGCAGCTGCGCGGGGGCTTCACACCTGCAGTAGTTGCAGCGTCAGCCGCAGCAGTGATGGTTTGGTGTGCAAATGATGAGCACCCAGTCCCAGCAGCACCCAGCCTGGCTTCCAGCTCAAAGGCGGTGTGCTGCTGGCAGCTAAGCTAGGTTGGGCGCCAATGGCACCTCACTCAGGCGGCATGCTTTGAACCATCTCATGTTCATGGCATGTCTGCGGGGTCACATCTTGCTCACAGCCAGCAGCCTGCAGCGTCTGCTGTGTACAGCACACACCTGAGACACAGCAGCCCCGCATGCTGCTGATCCGCCATTCTGAAACGGTTAGAGAGTTATGCGCTAGTAGCTTGTGCTGTAAAGGCTTTCAAGCAGCGCCTAGCAGGCCGTGCGAGTCACGAGTTCCAGGCTTTGTGGGCGGGTGAGACGTCGCAAAACTACAAACACAGCTAAATGAAAGACAATGGATGCCAAAGTGATGTATCGCTCTGCTCGCAATAAGATAAACTGCTGCAGGACAGTTGCGATGACATGACGAAGTGACCTGGCAGCAATGAGCAGCAAATTAAACAAAGACGTAAGTGCCTTAAGGTGTAAGCGCTGTGTTCAGCACTGCCATAGGTGCACCAGAGTCGCTGGCAGCTTGCTGAGGCACCGCTGACTGGCATTGCGGGACACCATGTACTGCCTGCACTGCCACTGGCAGCTGTCCCAAACCCACAACAGCATGCGCAGTCACAGCCTTACAAAAAGCTTTGATCATAACAAGGAAGAAACATGCACATAATACATGCAGGACTTGTGAATCATGGTTGCATGCAAACTTTGCACGTTGAACATTGCGAGTCTGCCAGCATGCATCATGCACCCATGATGGAAGCCGCCAGTGGCTGCAGTCCTTGAGTGAACTCTGCTGTCCCCTGGTCACAACCCTCGACAAGCCTCACAGCCAAGACTGCAGATTGCTCGCAGATACACTGGGCGTGAATAATATCTCACAATCAACAATATTATTATTACAATCAACAATACTTGCTGCATGTCAGCTGGTCTCGGCATCCGCCAGCAGCTGCTGCAACTGCCCGCACAGCTCGGCACCAACGGCCAGCAGCTGCTTCTGCTCAAGGCGAGCTGCCACTGCTGCTGCCAGCCTCTCCCAGCTCATGCTGACGGGCCCTGCATGCCCAGCCTGGCTGCACCATCTGGCTTCTGGCCAGGTGAAGCATTGCGGGCCTGGTAGCTGAGCTGCTCCTGTTGCTGCTGCTGTTGCTTTCTGAGTTGGTCCAGCTGCTGCAGCAGTGCATCCTGCTGCATCAGCAGTTGAGGCACGCAGCCCTGACAGTGCTCAGCAACAGCAGCAGCTGCCTGTTTCAAGCCACGACCCTGCCCCTGCCACGGTGGCAGCCGCAGCTGCTGCTCCAGCTGCTGCACCTGAGGCTGCAGTGCACTCAGAACTGCAGCTGCCGACTCTGCTGTTGCGTCACACATCGACCTTAGGTTGCTATAAGCATTCACCAGTGCCAGCATCTGCACAAGCTGCTGCTGCAGCTCATCAATTTGCTCCAGGAGGTGTTGACTGGCAGCGTCCAGCTGTGTCTGCTGCAGGATGGCTGGGAGGCTGCCTGGTGCGCAGCACTGCTGTTGGCCATGCTGCTGCAGCTGTTTGAGCAGCGCAACGTCTTGCTCTGCTGACGTCCTGCAGGCCGCCAGCTGAATCAAGCAGGAACGCTGCAGCACAGCTGCACACCAAGCCTGCTGCTGGCAAACCAGCTGTTTCCAAGATCCCAGGTTTGCCCCTGCTGCTGTTGCTGCACCTGGTTCCTGCTGCTGCTGCAGGCACCTGTTGAGGTCCCTGGCGAACAGCGTCTCCACCTTCTCCCTCTGCAGGCTGCTGCCGTGAAGAGGCTGGTATACCTGCTGCACACCTGGCGCTGACAACTGCTGCGCAAAAGCTGCTGCAGCAGCACGGCAGCCACTGCCGCCATCCCAGATGCTCTCAGGGAGCAGCAGTGGCAAGTTGGCAGCGACAGCTGCCAGCCACGCCAGGAGATCTGCACCTGGCTGCTGCTGCACCTCGTGCCTTGACGCAACATCAGCGGCAGCCTGCACAGCAGCCTGCCAGGGCACCAGTGGTTGCACGCCATACTGGCGCGGCACTGCCAGCAGCCAGTCGCCTGCCTTGGCTGGTGTGGTGAAGCCCCAGCCCAGCAGCATCTGGGGGTTGGCCAGTGGCGCGGTGTAGGTATTGGTTACCTCCTGGCCTGGCTGGATGCTGGCGGCAGCGACGAGCGTGTACCTGCAGGGCAGGGGAGGAGGAGGAGTGCATGACGGCAAGGGGCAGCATGCAACAGTAGCAAGGGGCCTCTGCTGCTGCTGTTGCTGCTGCTGACACGTGTGCCTGCGACTTGGCAGCAAACAGCTATGGCCATTACCTTCCCCCGAGAAGGCCAGTGCACCCAACACTGACACAGATGAAGATGATGAACCTGTGAGGACAACGGCATGCTAGTCCTGCAGGCTCAGAACCAGCAGCCAACACACATTTGGGCTTGGCACATTCACCATGCATGTTTGCCACCACATCGCACCATCATGTTCACAATCATGTAGCCTGTGACGATCTAGGCGTGGCAGCAAGGCGGCCAGGCTCACCCTGCAGTCGCAGTGCTGCGTGCTGGCGCGAGGTTAGCGCTGCCGCGCTCCCTGTGGTTGATCATCTCATGCAGCGGCATCAACGCCAGCCGGCTGCCATCGCCATGTGCACGCGTCTTGACGAGAGCCATTGCCCACCCCACGTCAGCACCTGAGCAGCGCAGCAGCAGCAGCAGCAGCAGCAGCAGCAGCAGCAGCAGCAGCAGCAGCAGCAGCAGCAGCAGCAGCAGCAGCAGCAGCAGCAGCGGGGGCAGCAGCAGCAGCGGGGGCAGCAGCAGCCGTGGGGGCAGCTGGCGGCTGAAATTGCCAAGATCAGGTGACGATGCAATGGGCTGCGTCAGGCAACTCACAGCAGACACGCTGGTGATGGTGGCAGCTGATGCGCCACACAGGGAAGGCACATGCTGCTGCGGCCACTGCCGCACGCTGTGCCACTCACTGCTGCTGGCCAGGCGCAGCTGCGCCACTGGCTGCTGCCCTGCTGCCAGCAGCGTGTAGGCGGCCAGGGTGGCCTTGCGGGCATCGACATGGTGGCGGCCCACCCACGCCTGGCAGCAGCAGCGCAGCAGGACACGCTGTCAGCCACTGATCTGGCGTTATGGGATCGTCAGCAGCACGGTTATGACAGACCGCAACCACAAACGGCTTCAAATTGAAACATACACGTGTGACATTGCTAGATAAAGCTGACGGCAAGAATTCCATTCACTTGACATGGTGTGCAAAGCATCGTGGGTAGCAGCAGCATCCATTGCTGCTACGGCAGCGGCCCTGCCCCTGGCCCCTGCCCACCCTCAGCGCAGGTGGCTCCAGCTGCTGCAGCTCCGCCTGGCCCCATGCGCCACTGCACACCGCCGTCATGGGCCCACACGCCTGCAGCACCGCAATGTAGCTGCACCAGAAGGCACTGGGCCTGCTGCTGGCGCTGCCTGCGCTGCAGTTGGCGTTGCTGGTGCTGCAGCCAGCCCTGAGGTACAGCAGCCAGCTTGCCAGGCGCACGGTGGGGCTGCATGTGGTGTCTGCAGCAGATGCACAGGCAGCACGTATGCGATACAAGCATGCTGGTGGGCCAGTCTGCCAGCACAGACAGCTGCACTGCAATGGTGCAGCCTGACCCAGCCTGCTCTCTGCTGGTGTCCGCATCCTAACCTTCACCCGCTGGCATGCAGCTGTGTCCGCGCAGGGCCCCTGCCTCAGGCACTGCTGGCAAGGCGCACCTGCCAGGAAGTCGAGCAGCTGCTGCGGCAGGGGCCCATGAGCAGAAGTGTACGTCTGCAGCCATAACTGCCACTCTTCAACTGCTTCGGCAGTCTTTGGCACAGCAAGGATGTTGGCTGCTGCACACTCCAGCACTGTCTGGCCAGGCAGGATGAGCTGCTTTGCCACCATGCCCCTGGCAGCGCCTGGCAGTGCAGCGATCTCTGCATTGCACACAGCTGCACCAGCCTCCAGAACTCGACAATGTTCAAGATACTCTGCTGGGTTTGGCAGTCTTCTGGCACTGTCAGGAATATTGGTGGTGCTGTTCGAGCTGCTGCTGCTGCTGGCAGCGGTGCTGCTGCTACACAGTTTGCTGCTCTCTACAGACGAACGACCGTTTGCTGAGCGCTGCCGTCGAGTGATCAAAGAAGAACAACCAAGAGGCGGAACGTTCCAGTGTACGAGCATACTACGAGCATACCTCACACACTGCCTGCCTGCAGCCCGGTTACCGGTACAGTTCCGTGATGTTCCGTGACAGGTGCATCTTCTTACGGCAACAACCACGTACCACCATGCAAACATACAGAGTTTGCTGACATTCAACAAACACAGGCAACTCTGCTCATAACAGTCTGCTCATAACACAACAATGTGCCAGTCATCAGCAAGCACCAATTCTAGGTGCTTTGCCATGTGTTGTGCCCATGTTGATGCTGTGTTGTACCTATATGCAAACGCATTGATGACACCTCTGATCTAAGAAGTAGCCCAGCACAGCACCTTCCTCAAATGGGAGAAAGCATACCAGTAATACTGCCCGGCTGACGATTAGTCATCTGCATTGGCGCCTGCATCTGCAAAGAGCGACAAACAACACAGACGCTGCCCTGATGGCGGTCAATCTGCGCTGTGCTTCATGCTGCGCATGACCACTTTAGTAGTGTAAAAAATAGGCCACTGCTTCAGATACCTCTTTCATACAGTGGAAATATGCGACCACAACATCCCACACCTAGAAAACCTACAACCAGCGCTAGCCCTACTTTGACACTGTCTGCTCTACACAACTGCACAATTTGTAAGAAGGTGGACACCAGCAGCAAAGCAACGGCAGACACTAACCAGCACCAACCAGGCTGGCATCAGCCACGGCTGTCACCGCCTCAGGCTGCCCAGCCTGCTGCCGCCAGGCCGCGCCCCCCCCTGCCTGCTGCCGCCAGCCCTGCCCCCACCGCCAGCAGCAGGCACAGCGCCCTCCCCCTCCATGTCCAGGCTGAAGCCCAGCCCCGAGCCGCCACGCCGCCGCGTCTCAGCCTCCAGCTGCTGCCTGTAGCGCGCCGCCTCCTGGCTCTCCGCTGCTGCGCGGCGCTGCTGCTCTGCTGCCTTGGTGGCTGCAAACAGCCCCACGTCGTCGCCGGCAGCCTCAGGGGCTGCGGAGCCGCCCCGGCTGGTGCGCCCTGCACAGCACGTGGGAAGAGCGTTGCTGTTGGAAGTGGACAGAGGGTGCTGGACAGGCCCCGGAGGTACACAGCAACAAAGCCGGACAATTGCTCATGTGCATTGTGGCTGGCTAGCAAACAGCAGCAAACCCTGCACCGTGTCAACCTGCAGCACTGAGCGACACTGAAACTGCAATTAGACACCATTGATGACCAGAGTCTACATGCAGCCCACCCCGCACCCTTCCAAGCTTGACCGCCCAGCCCCCTCACCCCACTGCCCCCGCCCCCCCTGCCGCCATGCTGCGCGCACCTGCTGCTGCGCCGCGCGTGGCCTCGAAGAGGTCGTCCAGCACCTTATAGTTGATCTTGTCGCTCAGCTTCTTGTTGGCAGACACGTTCATGCGCGCAGCAGCATGCACGCTGTCAGCCTCCGGCATCATGGCGGGCCGCTTGCTGCTGCTGCCCTTCTTGGGGCCAGGCCGCGCCCGAGGCTTCCTGCCGCCAGCACCAGCAGCACCAGCACCAGCACCAGCAGCGGCAACATCGCCACCAGCTGCTGCTGCTGCTGCTCCATCTAGAAGCTGCATCACCAAGGCAGGCAGGACCACGGACAGCGTATGGTTATACATGTGTGCTACGGTGTACATCTACAGGCAGGGGCTGGGCAGCAATGTCGGAAAGAGGGCCGATTGCTGAGCAGGCACTGCCAGGCACAGCACGTTCCACCGCCCATGACAACGCAACATGCACACCTGCCTTGCAAAGAGACCGCGACCAGAACGCAGGCAGCTTTACATGTTTACCAGCTAGCTGGCACAGGGCACCCAGCTGACTGGACCCTGGCGACTCATCCCCAGCACTGCCGCCCTCACCTGCTCCTCTGGCCCCTGGCCCTCCCCGCCTGCTGCTGCTGCAGCACGCGCTGCTGACCCCGCCACTGCTGCCTCGTTCTCCGCTGCCACGCGTCGCGTCTCTGCTGCTGCCGCCTCTGCCGCCTCCTGGTTGGCCTTCTTGAGGTGCTGCGCTGCGATCCAGTCCTTGTTGATGCTGTTCCACAACATCTGCGGCAGGCCGAATCAAGTGCAGCATGCCAGCGCAAGTGTTCAGTGCTGAGCAGAAATTTGAATCGCGCAGAAGTGAGGGCATGCTGATGATGTTAGATGCAACCAGGCACCAATGTGCGCACGGCGCTGGTATTGCGAGAGCAGCAAGCACGAGCTCGCATCCAAAGCAGACGTGTTGATTGATGCGGAGTGCTTCCAAACCCTCATGTGCAGGTCTGCTGATAAAGCTAGGCGCCCAAAAAAGCCTATTGCAGCCTAAATAGCACACAAACATGCAGACATGTGTGCTATGTAGGCTGCAACGGGCCTGTGCAAAGGGCTATGTAGGCACCAGCATCTGGTGCTGGTGTTTGCACAGAGATGGCATCCCTTAACTTCTGACAGCAGCACACACAGTCTCACCTCCTTGAGCTTGACCTCTGCAGGTGGCCGCATGTAGCTGGCGATCTCGTCATCATCAACAGCCTCGAGGTCAGTGTCGCTGTCGTGCTGGCTGCCCTCCTCATCTCCTTCGCCATGACCCTTGTCACCGGCCTCACCACCCTCCTGCTGCTGATGATGATGATCTTCCTCTCCAACCCCAACAGCAGCACTGCCATCTCCGCCCTCTGCCCCACCACCACCACCACCAGCAGCAGCAGCAGCGCCGCCCACTGCCACCTCTCGCTGCAGCAGCCCAGCAGCAGCAGCACCCAGCGGCACGCCCAGGCCGTCAGTGGCTGTTTGCGCCAGTGCAGCAGCAAAGGCGTCGTCGTCACCAGAGCCAGCGCGGCCAGCAGCACCAGCCTGGGATGGCGTGCCTGGCCCAGCCTGGCTCATGCCAGCCAGCTGCTGCTGCTGATCAAGCCGCTGGCGCTTCGCTGCCACACGCTGTGCTGCCAAATGCCGCTCCTCTGCTGCCGTTCGCGGCTCCTGAGCTGCTGACTGCCGCTCCTGCCGCTGTTTCTGTTGTTGCTGTTGTTGGCGCGCAAGCACATACGCCCTGCCATACCCCAGCAGCGATGAACCAAACTCACTGCTGCTGTCATGCTGCTGCCGCTGCTGCTCCTGCCGAGGCTGTTCCTCACCAGCTGCAGCACCTGCTGCTGCATCACTTGCAGCAACTGCTGCTGCAGCTGCTGCAGTCGTGCCGGCTGCACCGCCTTGCTGCTGCTGCTCCTCGCCAGGGTGGCAGACGGCGTCATGCAGTGCATGCAGCGCTGTGTCCAGCTCAGCCACCTGCAGTGCCACATCATCGCCACCCTCACCACCCTCACCACCACAGCCAGCAGCAGCAGCACTGCCGTCCAGCGCCATGTCTACAGCATCACCAGGCAACGCACCCTTGATCCGCCTCCCGCGCCCCCGGCCCCTGCCACGCGTAAACGACACACCACTCCTGCCCCTGCCGCGTCCTGCGCTCTGCTGCAGTTTGAGCTGCTGCTGGCGCTGCTGCTCTGCTGCCATCTCTGCCATGATCTCCTCGTCAGTGCCATGCCCAGGGGGAGGCATCAGCAGGCCCAGCGGGGTGGCCGCCTCCAGCTGCAGCTGCTGTTGCTTGGCCGCCAGTGCTGCGGCGCGCTCCTCAGCTGCCCTGAAGGCTGGCGGGTCGGCGGCCTCCCCCCAGATGCCTCCCGAGGTCTGCAGGAAGCGCCGAAAGCACTCAGCGCACATGCCCATGGCGGCATGCGGCGCAGCGCCCTCAGCAAGGTGCTCACACACCGTCAGCGACAGCTGCTGCCGCTGCTCCTCCTGCTGCTCTGCATCCAGCTCATCATCATCATCGCCCTGCTCACCATCAGCATCTGCAGGCTGCGGCCGCTTGGCCAGCTGCTGCTGCTGCATCAGCTGCAGGTGGCCTGTTGCGGGCCCTGCAGTGAGCCGCGCCTGCTCCTGAGCCTTGGCCTGCAACAGCACACAACCAACATGCAGACAGGGTCAGGTGAAAACCAGACGACTGTAGAACAAGTGGAGCACAGCCTGATGCAACATGCTGTGCCAGCGCTCTGTTGCACTGCGGCCTCTTCTCATTGCTCTGCCAGTGATGCTTCTCCACTGCACCAAGCCAGCTACTAGCTCCGCTGCACTGTTAGCCACAACACGTAGCCGCAGCAGTTGAACCTTGATAAGTAGCCTGCCCCCCCCTCCCCGCCCCCTCACCAGCTGTGCCAGCAGCGCCTCCTGCTCCTCCTCCGCTGCTGCTGCTGCCGCCTCAAACTCCTTCAGCGTCAGCCCAGCAGCAGCGTTGGCGCTGAACTCGCGTACGCGCTTGTCCAGCGTGGCCCAGCCCACATGCACCACACCCATCACGTCAGCCTGCACACACAACACAGCAGGGCGGCAGTCAGGTGCTGTGCACGGGTGCTGCTTGACGCTGGCACATGCTGATGGCAGTGGGATGCGCAAGCTCCTGTAAAGCAGCAGTTTCTGACAAAAGGACGCCCCTTTCTCATGTAGCTGCCGGGTGCTAGCTGCAAGCTGCGCTACGCACCACCAGTCAATCAAATCAATCAATACACGTTTTTCTAGCAAGAGAGGAACCCAAGAAGGGAGTCACTCCCAAACCACCTTTGGTGATTCCCAACCGGTAGGTGCAAACCCACAAGCTAGGGCCAGATACGGCCAAAACCATCAACGCACAAGCACTCGCCCGGCACGAACCACCAGTGCCACTCGAAAAACAAACAGCTGCTGCCGGCAGGCTGTCACAGTCTGCTGTGAGCACACCCCGCGTTCCTCAGCAGTGCTGCTGCCGTGCCGCACCTTGGTCTTGTGTATGTGGTGCATGTGGCAGGCCATCCACAGCGCTGCACCGCAGATGCCTGCAGGCCGCCGCCCCGTCTGCATCCAGTCGCGCTTCATCTGGCCGATCAGCCGCAGCGCAGTGTTGCCCACGCGCTGAGCCTGCGGGGCGGGGCGGCGGCACAGGAAAAGCACAGCGTGGCAGTTTGAGTGATTGAGCGCATGATGCTGCTGTGAGAGGTTCGGCGTTGGACTTGGCAGCTGCTGTCAGCAGCTGGTAGATGCCCATGAGACAGCATCAGGCATGAATGCACCACGCCACAATCATGGCCATGCAAATGCAGCATATCTCAGCCCACCATCGCCACACCGGTCTGCTGCACCACCCAACATGTGCAACCGAACACTGCGACAAAAGCAGCCACAACACCAAAAAGGCGCTCCAGCACTGCGCCCCCCCCCCTTCCCCTCACCGTTGCGTGCGGCACCTCCAGCTTCTCCACAAACCTGTGGATGTAGAGGCTGGGGTCGATGGGCCGCGTGAGGCTGGGGTGGTCCTCAATGCGCAGCAGCTTGGTCAGCTGCAGGTACACCGCGCCCAGCTTGTACACATTCACCTGGCGGGAGGGGGGGGCAGCAGCAGTAGCAGCAGCGCGAGTACGTTGTTGCACAGCGTGCAGAGCGCTGTCTGGCAGCATACAGCAGTGGGCCGCACTTCTGCTCTCCTCAGACAGCAGCCGCCCAACACAGAGCACAGGACATGCACTAGTACTTGCATGCAAAGCACAGAGCAAAGACAAACTGACTAGCAGCAGCATACCCTGCAGCAAGCTGTGGCAGCTGTGGCAACCAGCAGGACAGATGCATGCATCATCTGCAACCCCAGGCACTCCGCCCAAGCTCAGTGCCCCTGCTGCATGCGCCCATGTGCCCCCCCCCCCAACACCACCTCACCTGCAGCAGGTCGCTGAGGTCGATGAGCATGAAGGGTTTGGCCTCCTGCCGGCAGATGATGTACAGGCAGCACGCAGCAACCTGCAGGAGAATGGGGGCCATGGCCAGGAAGCACATGTCAGCAAGGAGAACTGGTCTTCAAGCATGTTTGTAATGACAGAATCAACCCCTAAGCTGCAAAGGCCACAGTTGCAGCTGGCATACTGCATGCGCAGCAGCAGTGCAAGTATACCTAATGCGCTGCAATGCATCTGCTAGCGTTGCTTTTGTTGGCGACACAGCAATATTCCAAGCTGTCTGCCAGCTGGAATTTGGTGCATGGCCCCCACGTATACAGTCCATCGCAGAGCAGTCAGACCGCTGACTGCATTGGCCACTGCCGCTGAGCAGCAAGGCATGTTGCCACCCACACGCTGCTCTTGCAGCATGTGCAAATGCACGTCCCTGCGCGCACTTGGCTGCAATGCTTGCTACAAATGTAAACAGCAACATCCACGCTGCCGTTGCTGCTTTAACGTGTCTCGCTGCTGTCCATGACCTGCCCAGCGCCGTCGCCTGCCCAGCGCCGCACCTGTGGCACCATGCGGCCCTTGGTGAAGCCCGCCTGCACCGCCAGCCTGTACAGCCGGTGTGACGCCTCCAGGCAGTCCTGGCCGGGCCGGATGACAAAGTGGTCGATCATGGCAGACAGCTCGCTGCGGCCCTTGCTGAGAGACACCTCGTGGCTGTCACCCTGCAGCAGCAGCAGCAGCAACAAGGACGCTGCAGTGTAACTAGGATGGCACAGCGGCACGTAAGTGTGCAGCGTCACAGTACTATTGTATGTCGTGTTCTATGCTGCTGTAGTGGTAAGGCGACCAGCTGCAACTGCTGCAAAAGATACTGGGGTGCTTGCTGGTCAGCCCAGCTGCTGCTGCCCTCTGGCATGCTTGTAAAGCTGGTGGTACTGCTTCTGCCCCTTGCTATGCATGCGTGGCAGTGCGCTGCTGCAGACACAAAGTACATGAAGGGCACAGCGATGCCAACACAATGCGCAGCCTTCTTTACGTGCGCAACATGACAGCACACAGCCAGCGGTGGATGCTGTTGATGCTGCAGCTGCGCATAGCCAATTCCCCGAGTCAGCCCAGACGCAATTGCTGCTGCTGGTACTTTGCTTGCTGCGCTCCTCTGCTGTTCTCCAACATGCTGCTGCTGCGCTGCCTCCACTGCTTCCGCCTCACCCGCATGCTCCACACTTTGCCGCCCGCCATGCGCTGCAGGCCGCGCACTTCGCCGCGCTCGCCCACAAACTGGCCCACCAGCTCGCCCTCGCCGTCTGCGCCCTTCATGAAGGTCACATCGCTGCTGAAGGCGGTGTCCTCAAGCACACGCCCGCAGTTGAAGCAGCAGGTCATGGCGGCGCTCTCATTGTAGTCCACCTCCACCTCCTCCTCGCAGCTGGGGCACCACACCATGGCTGCTTACTGCTGCACGCCGCCCACAGGGAGAATGTATCTGCTGCTGGTGCTGTCGAGGCACTGCGTGCGCTGCAGGCCCGCCGCCTAGGTAGGCGGGCTGACAGCACTGCTTGCTGCTATGCTGAGTCTGCTGTGCTGACACACTGGCAGCTACAAGAACCCGTGCGACAGGAATTGTACACCTGGAAGTCAATTTCACATCAGGATTGTTCTGCTGTATCGCTAATGTGCGATTGAGACGCCTTCAGGCCATGACAAACAGTAGGGCTACATGCTGCCTGCTGCGGGGTGAAGTCAGGTAGCAGCCCGCCCCATCAATATGTGAAGACGAGCTGAAATCACTGTGGATCGTTTTCAGATGAAGACCGGGCGTTTATCACCGCAATACACGACAACGCTTTCGAGTTGCGAACCAGAGTTCAGGTTTGTGTCTCTACATCAGCATCGTTGGCTGATGGTAATCAGCGTTGCAACATGAAATGCTGATGGTGCAGCCTTCAGCTGAGCAAGCCACGGCTTTTCCCAGGGTTGTCCCCGAAATGACACTCGCCTGTTTGGATAAGCGTCTTGCACTCAGAGCTGCCTTGCTGGTCTACTAGCTGTATTGCTTATACAACTTCATGGCAGCTGCTGAGGCACCTCCTGGGCCCCAGGGGCAGGCAGGCGGAGATGAGCAGCAGAGAGCTAGGGCAAACGTGCTGCCGCTGACGGAGATCTGTATCCAAACACTAGTTCAGTACAAACGCTTTCTTGGTGGGTACGCACGTCTGTGTGCCGCACTGCTTGCAGCATGTGCAGCGGACTGCCCCAGCAGCAAGAAAGGCAGAACACTACAGGCAGTACAGCATGAGTGCCTGCTGCGATGCTGCTGCTGTTGCAGGCGATGTGGGATACGTGGAGCCAACACAGCTCAACCGCGTGCTGCCGCACTGCACCCGCACAGAGCTTGCGACTATAGAAGACCTCACATGGTATGGCTTGATCTGGTAATTTGATGATGACATGCTCCTGGTTGAGTGGTTGAGTGCTTTGAGAGTACACCAGTTGCCACAGCAGCAGCAGCAGCAGCAGCAGCATTGCACAACCCAGTGACGGACAGCAGCACCAGCACCTAAGACTGGTACTGCAACAGATTCTGCGGTTGTATATTCCAGAACGGCAAGTTGCACACAGACTCGTGCAGTTTTGTGGCATGTGCCAGTGTGCATGTGCCAGAGGGGACTGCAGATAACGATGGCTCATCTGGTCTAATGATGGCTCCTCTGTGTGCTGTTGCTCCTGCTGCTGCAGGGAGGGCAGCCGGCGTGACCTCAGTTGGTGGACGTGGTGAGCAGCAGGCAGCAGCAGCAGCCCCAGAGGCGCCTAATCAGGCTGCAACCCGCCTACAGCACAGCTGGCAGCAGCAGCAGAGTGGCGGTGCAAGTGGCAACGGCTCTGCCTGCGAGCACCCACTCCACACAGCATGCTAGCAGTTTGCAAGCTGTGCGATAGGTAGAACTGCAAGCAGCACCAAACCAGCTTGTGCACCACCCCACATGGTTGGCAAGGGGTGCACCTGCATGGCAGACCCTGCGTGTTCTGCTTGACAGTGCCTGTTCCTGCAAGCACTGTGCACCCACTGCGCAACCGTGCCTGCGCTGCTGTGCCCGCCAGGCACCTGTGGCACCGCATCTACAAGGCCACCTACGGCCTGCCAGACCCTGAGCAGCTGCAGCCACTGGCAGGGGAGCCGCCCATTGACTATGTGCCGCCCATGGGCTTGGACTACACACCAGGTGCGGCTGGCAGGGCAGCCACTGTGCCAGCACCTGTGTGGCAGCAGCGCATCTCTGCAGCACAACACAAGCAGGTACAAGGAACAGACGCCAGTCGCATGCCTTGCTCATTGCTGTGAAGTTTCTTGTAACGTTGAGGTGGCCGGGGAGCATCCTGGCAGCCAGGGAGCCACGTCAGCCACACAGCATGTGCCTGGCTCACATGCAGCAATGCCCTGCCCCTGCCCCTGGCTGCAGCTGACTACAGGGGCATGCTGCAGCAACGTGAGGAGGAGATAGCAGCACGCAAGGAGGCTGCTGCTGCCAAGCTGCGCAAGAACTACCAGGTGGAGAGCGCCAAGCGCCTGGCACATGGCGTGGAGGTGCGCACGCAGGCTCAGGCAGGGACGTTGATTGATCTGCTGGCAGTACGCAGCGGCACATGCATGCAGGGCAAGCCGCACACCAGCATGTTGTTGTTACCAGTCCAGCCATAGCGTCAGTGCCGTGGACCATGGCAACTGCAGCATGAGCTACCTGCATGCCAGACCATTCAGCAGCTGTGGCTGGAGGTGTGAGGCTTGCCTGCTGCCTGCGCCCTGCTCTCTGCTGCTGCAGTACACGACCAAGATGCCGCCCAAGAAGCGCGCCAAGGGCAACTCGCCAGCTGCGCAGCTGCAGAAGCAACATGTGGCAGCCAGTGCACACAGGACGATTGGGGGCAAGCCAGGTCAGCGGTAGCTGCGAGCTGTGCAAAGATACTCCTTACCTAGCTGCGAGTGCTACAGTGCCTGGGTCTGTGGTGTGCTCGGCAATGGCCGCAGTGGTGCAGCTTCGGCAGCTCAGCTGTGTAGCACAACAACAGCAACACGTTGCACGTGCCAGTTTGAGCCAGTGACAGACTTTTGCGTGGACGTCACATATGTGTGAAGTGAACGTATTATTAGGCGGATCCTGGACTCCAGGTAAAAGCAACATCATCATACCTTCATGCAATGCTTGACCAGGAGTGTGTACCTTGACAACTTGCTGATGAGTTGGCTCCCTGTGCTGTCCCTTGCGTGTGCTGTGCTGCAGCGGGCAAGGTGATGCAGGAGCTGGGGCTGGCCAAGCTGGGCAAGCCAGGAGGGGCAGGCAGCATCAGGCCAGGCAGCACCAGCCAGCAGCGCAGCAGGATGCTGGGGCTGGGGAGCAGGAGCGCAGCAGCAGCCCACCAGGTCCAGCCGTCAGCGCTGGCCTGCCTGGCGAGGAGGCAGCCGGCAGCAGCAGCAGCAAGTCACAAGCAGCAGCAACAGCAGCAGAAGGGCAGGAAGTTCAGCATCAGTCAGGTTGGCAGTTCAGGCGTACAGCAGTTGCCACTGCCGCCAGCAGCAGCAGCAGCAAGGAATGTGCATCAGCGGCAGGCAGGAAGCCCAGTTGCCAAGCAGCGGCAGCAGGTGCAGGCACAGCAATTGAAGCTTCAAGGGCAGCGCCACCACCACCAGCAGCAGCAAGGCAGAGGCAGCTTAGGTTTGCTGGATGTCCCGGTCAGGCTGCAGCCAGACAAGCAAGGACGGCCAAATCAGTCATGAGCAGCCTGCTTGTCGCAGGCTTAGCACGGCAACCGCAGGATTGTTCATGCTGTGTTGCTATGGCTTAATGGGTAACATGATGATGATGATGCTGTGTTGCTGCTTGCAGCAGCTTCCATGTGCTTGCCATTGATTACGGTCAGGTAGTGCAGGACAGAGTTGCTACGCCGCCGTTGAACGGCTGTTGCATGAATGAGCAGCCTTGCATGCAGGGGAAGGGTGTCACTGCATGCCTTGCTGCTCTAGGTGCTGCCTTTTTTTGCAGTGCGCACTGCATGCTGGTGGTGCCTGTTGTTGGGGGTTCCTGGTCGCAAGCTCCCCGCCCTCTGTGGACGAGCACTGTATGTCTGTTTAAATCTTACATGTTTTTGCATCAATGATTCATATGCCGTAGGCTGCAGGTGTACTGCAGCAGGCATGCAGATCTGGAGCACGGACAGTGCAGCTGAGAGTGACACGCAGAAATCTGTCCAATTTACGTGTGCAGCTGTGCTCTGTACGTTGCCAGTCTAAGTTAGTGAAGGTTGAATCCATAATCTGAGGCGTCACAGGCCGGAGCAGGTGGTCTTGCCAGGAAACGCCACGCGTGAAACGATCGGGGCCTACAGCTTCAGCTACGATCAAGACCAACGCACAATATGCACACGTGTATTTTTGCAACTATTGGTCCCAATCCCTAGTCCTCGGTCCTCCAATGAGCTTAAATGTGCTTAGCGTGAGTGTCACTACATCCGCCCGGCTAACGCGTGTGCAGACGCTGCGGCTCCTTTGACTTGACTGTACCACGCTATAGTTATCTGCACAAGGATCACCGCCTTTCCCGGCTTGAACCATCTACTGTGGACGTCCGTCCCAGAGTCCTGCCGAGCTTGCATCCACGCAAATATTTGTTTTACATTGGTTTGTTATCCACGTTACGCCGTAGAGCTCGTGGACATTCCTGAAGTCCTGCAAATTGCAATCTTCTGCAAGCCAGGAACAGTATCGGCAGCTTGTGGGGGGCGATCCGGCTGCAATAGTTGTCTTTACCATCAAACAGGGGCACTGGCCGGCCAGCTGAGTGCCCCCACTGGCGATGGCTCTCAACCATTTCGTGACCACGCTGCGGTCTGCACTGCGATGGGAGGGGCAGCCTATTCGCCCTTACATGCACCCAAGCCAGTACCGTGTTCCAGAAAACGTACGGCTCTACTCAGATGGTATGCACAAGCAGTATGAGCCCAGTCTCATCACAAAGGCCATTGCAGTGGTGACCTTGGGCTTGTATGTTGGCATCCCCCACATCCTGCTGGCGCTGCTGGCCTTCAGTTGGTGGCGCCCTGCTGCCATCACCCTGGCCCTACTGCTGCTCACGCTGCTGCTGCCAGCCAAGCCGCTGCGCGTGCCCGGCGTGCTGAACAGCTATGTGTTCCTCTGCTGGCGACGCTACTTCAAGTTCAGCTACCTGTTCGAACAGAGCTTGGACTGCTACCAGGTATGCAGCAGAGCAGCAGCAGTTTTAGCAGCAGCAGCAACCTTGGTGTGTTATTACGAGCCTGGCATGCATTTTGTGTAGACATCATTGACTCAGCTGTCAGTCATATCTTCAAATAGCACTGCCATTCAGCTGGCGGTATGATGCTCCTGTCATACACACCCTCTTTACAAGGTCCATAGGGAGCAGAAAAGCTGCTGGTTGAAAATCTGCAGCTGTGTTTTGGGTTCACAGCAAACTAGCTTGCAAGCAGACAGGTGGCAGCCACAGCCGTTTGCAGAAGCGTAGCAGCATCCATGGACAGCATCCATGCATGTGCATGGTGACCCCTCGCACACAGCAGCAGCAGGTTTGTTATGTGTGTTGAAGCTGCATGCTATCTGCCTCTGGATGCTGCCAGCATGGCAGCTGCAGCACACCGCTGTACTGGCACATCTTTCGCACTATATCCATGCTGCTCATCCCAGATCTAATACCTGACACTGCACTACAATCTGCGTTACAAACCGCATTCATTGGCGCCCTGCAGGACTATGTCATCGCGCAGTTCCCCCACGGCGCGTTCCCGCTGGGCGCGCTGCTGGGCGGCACCTTCATGGCCACCGAGTTCCCGCTCTACCACTGCTACGAGACGGCAGCCAGCAGCGCCTTCCTGGTGCCCATCTGGCGCCACGTGCACGCCTGGCTGGGCACCGAGGTCTGCACCAAGACCAACTTCCACGGCCTGCTCAGCATGGGCGTCAAGGGCCCGCTGCCACACCACACACACCACCAGCAACACCGCACCCACCACCGCAGCAGCGAGCAGGAGCACGAGCAGCAGCAGCTGCTGCAGGAGGAGGGTGAGCCGCAGCTCAGCACCAGCACAAGCCTCGTCAAGGGCTCACCCTTCGCGTCAGCCAAAGGCGCTGCTGCTGTTGCCTCTGACGACGGCACAGGCAACCTGCGCTGCTCCAGCAAGCCAGGCCTGGCGCGGCGCCACAGCGAGCAGGAGCAGCTGCACGCCAAGCGCCACGGCCTGATGAGCCCCCTCAGCATCACCGCCAGCATCAGGGCTCGCTTCAGGCGCCACCACAGCCTCAGCGACACAGAGTCCTCCGACAGCGAGAACGACTGCGGTGAGCAGCACCAGCAGGGCCGCATCAGCAACGCCAGCGACGCCAGCAGCGCCTGCAGCGTGTGCTCCCAGCAGCAGCAGCAGTCGCCGCGGCTGTGGGGCGCCTGCAGTTCCCCGGTGCGGCTGGGCAGCCTGCTCAGCGGCGGCTCCACAGGGCTGGGCCGCAACCCGGCTGGCGCGCCCGCGCCCGCAGGAGCAGCAGATGCGCTGCTGCCGCCTGTTGGCGGTGAGCAGCAGGCGGGCTGCAGCTGGCGGCTGGACCCGGTCACCGGGCAGCGCAAGACCGGCGTGGCGATCGGGCTGATGGTGGGCGGCATTGCTGAGATGTTCATGATCCGCCGCGACTGCGAGCGCGTGAAGCTCAAGGACCGCAAGGGCTTTGTGCGCATCGCGCTGGAGCACGGCACGCCGCTGCTGCCGGTGTACATGTTTGGCGCCAACCAGGTGCTGGACTTTGGGCCGCCCTGGCTGCAGCGCATCAGCCGCCGCATGCGCGCCAGCGTGGGCATGATCTACGGCGCCTGGGGCCTGCCCATCCCGCGCCGCCTGCCCATCTTCAAGGTCACCGGCACGCCCATGCCCGTGGGCCCCCCCATGCGCAAGGACCACCCCGACTTCAACAGGCGCGTGGACGAGCTGCACGCGGCCTTCATCGCAGAGCTGGAGCGAGTCTACTACACGCATCGGGGCAAGTATGGCCACGGCTTCGAGAACCGGCCCCTCGTCATCTGCTGAGCAGCTGGGCAGCAGCGGCGTTGTGCTACAGGCTGCGGATCCTGTAGGGGTTTTCCTTGTGGTTGCTGGTGCTTGCATGTTCGTGCTTTGGGCCTTGATTGATGGCGGTGACTGCAGTGAACAGGTCACAGCTTGTGTCTGCAAGGTGCTTGGCGTGTGTTGTGCCTGATCAGCTGACAGTCAAGTGTGTGGTGCTGGTCCCGCTGTGCATGCTGTGATCATGATGGTGGGGGGGGGGTGAAAATCGTTAGTGCCATATCTGTCTGCTGTGTTGGAGCCTACCGGCGGCGGTGAGCGTGACCGCCCCTCGTGACCGCGATATGGTAGCAGCCTACATTTTGTTGAGTGTAGAGTAATGGAGAGTGCACATGATGGTGGGGGTGGGGGGGTGAAAATCCTTAGTAATGGAGAGTGCACATGACGCCAGCAGCTTGCTGTGTGCGCTGATAATGAGGGACGCCTGTAGCGCTGTTTGTTGGTTGCGCTATGCCAGCAGCTGCACCACCAGCTGTGGCGGCTGCAAACATGTTTGCTAGCGGTGCCTGGTGGTGCACACGCTGTCGACCCACCATCTTTGGCTTCAATGTTTGCTGAGTGCTAGCGTTGCTGGGCTGCCCACAAGCTGTGCAGTTTCAGTTACCAACCTAAAAAATCAGCTTCGGTTGTGTTGGACATCAGTGGCTGTGCACTGGCTGGTTTGGTTGTGCACTGGCTGGTTTGGTTGCGCACTAGCTGCAGGTTACGGGATAAGATGCCTTACAGACTGTATAGGTCAATGCTCAGGCTGAAGATTTGCATGTGTTGCTAGATGCGTGTGCTTTGCTTGGTCTCCTGCTGTTGTCTGTTGTGTGTTGGCATGCTGTAGAAGTTGCTGCTTAGTGTTGTGTCAAGGTACCACATATTAGTTGATGTGTGCTTAGTGCGCATTGATTTGGTCTTGGGATGATGCCTGTCGGGGTGGTGCGTTTGCAGTAGGGATGGCGCCGTAGGCTGTGCTGGGTCGAGTTGCAACTGGCATCGGCAGATCCTGCAGGAGTTGCATCCTGTTCCCCATGTCATGGGTTGTCAGCGCGTTCGCATGGTAGATAGTTCTTGTGTTGCGATTGGTGAATGGGTTAATGCCATACAGGCTCTCTGTGGCGTGCTGGCTGCGTGCTGCAGGTGCTTGCCATGTTCCGCGATCTTGCAACAGACTCAGGATGGCAGCAGGCACTTTTGCTGCTGAGTGCAATGGGGAGCGGGTTGTAATGGGTTGTGATGCTGCAGAGCAAAGAATGATGGGTGGTCAGAGTTCACCTGGTGCTGAGTAACAGTAGGTCATCGAATGATAGACATTGGCTTGATGGGTGTGCGTTGTGTGATGTGCAATCAGGCATCTGTATTTCTGCTAGCGAACTGTGCTGTGCGTACCTTGTGCCATGCGCTAGTGTTGCCGGTAGTGCTATGCACGCTCTGCCTGTACATGTTGGTCAGCGAAGCAATGTTGGTTGGCAGCCAGCAGTGTGTGTTAAGGTATGCAGGAGGCAGGCTGCTCTTGGGTTATTTTGCTGACGCGAGTTGCGCTCAATGTTTCATGTCCAGGCATTCGGCACTTGATGGCGTACGGGGTGTAGAGCACACCATGTGCGCACGTTGGTGGCAGCAGCATGGTGGCGTGTATGCTGCAGCCCTCGTATGATTGTAACTTTTGCTGTCGTGTTTTGTGTGACTGCAGTCAATTGTGATGCTTGCATCCTGGCTGTAGTGTAGCAACAGACTCCTGTGCTCCCCAGCCGCAGCCTTGTTGGTAATGCAGCTGTCTGCTTCACTGATGGTCAGCGCAGCCCACAGATTCACGCAGCGGCTTGGTGGTGCTGGCTATGGGCCAAGCACCTGCAGCAGCTGCTGGCTTGTTCCGTCACTCGTTTGGTTGATGGTTGGATCCCTGCGGGTGCTCTCATGTTGCTGATGCAGTCAGCATTGTTGGACTGGCCATACTTGTCTGCTGTGCAGTCTGTGCCTCTCAGCGGTTTGACTCAGCATCACAAATTGAAGTTGGCATGATGTACAATGGTGCTATGCAGGCGTTGACGCATCACAACAATTGCGACGCCGATTTCATTGCTGTGGCAGCGGTGACTGTATCAACACGCTGACTCGCAAAACACTGCTGCGGTGTAGGCACAGCCTGCAGTGTAAGCGCCTGTAGCAGGGCAAGCTGTGCAAGGCTGCTGCTCGGTGGTGTGAATGATGGACACGAGCAGCTGGTGAAGCTGTCAATTGGGTGGGCTGCATAGGGCATGCTGTAGTATTACTGTGGCGCGCATCTTGACTAGTTACACTGCAGCACTCCGCCAGCTTATCTCAAGCATACCATTCAACTCTCTGCACGCTGGCCACCAACCATCACACAGACACCCAGGGGATCTGGCAAGGACGTGTGACAGCATGCCACCACTGTACCTGTAGGTTTGGCGGTTGCTGTTGCATGAGTTGTATGCTGGTGGTCTGTGTGTTTCATCTTGTGCAAAAGCACTGTTACCAGGGCTGCACTCACAGTTTGACAATACAAGTGCATATTTGATTGCAATGGTTGCCTGAGCTGCCCACAGGCCGTATGTCTGTGATGAAGTAGCAGAGTTGCGCTGGTAATTTGATGATGATGAGAGTTGCGCTGCATTTGTGCCATGGATGTGTGGTGGCAGGTCTGGTTACCAGCAGCCCAGCAGGCTATGCACAGTGATGCGTTGTACGTTGTACTGATGGCTGCTGCCAGGTGCCCAGCTGCAGCCTGCATGCAGTGCTTGATCGGCTCAGTGTTTGCGGTTGTGATCGATGCCAGATGTTCCAGGGCGAGACAGGTGCTGAAGGGTGCAAAGGATGAGCGTTGTACATCTGCAGCAGCGATGGGGGGCCAAGATGTGTGCCAGGGCGTCATGAACACTGAGTTTTGCAGCTGGAGACATATGCGACATACATTGCTGCCGGTTGAGCATCAGCTGGCCAACAGTGTGTTCGCCTCTACGTTTTATTCAGGCATATCACCATAAAAATAATAATAATAATAATCAATCCTTGTAAGCCATACCTTTCGTTTTATTCAGGCATATCACCATGAATGATGCCGGAGTCTAGCCTGGCCCAGGCTGCTGAGCAGCGGCTGCAGCTTTTTCACTGTGCACGCCTGCATTGGTAAACTGCTTTCAAAAACAGGTTTGATCTTATGTGCATGTAATGGCTTGCTTTCAATGATGGTGATAGTACATACACCTTGATGTGGTAATTTGATGATGATGAGTACATACACCTACAACTGTCTCGATTAAGTTGAGTGGAAGGCCTTGATCAGGTTGTGGTTCAGCCACTGAGCGATTGCATTGGCAGTTCAGGGGTGTTGACAGTTTCAACTAGCTGGGCCGGCGCTGTCAGGGCAATCATTGCCAGCACCAGGTGTACAGATGGCCTCCAAAAACTGAACCTTGTGATTGTGTTACAGTTGCATCTGCAGCTTGCAGTAATGTACGGATGTAACTGTCATTTTCTCCTTTTGTCCGAGCCTCGGATGCCACAGTGGCATTACGGATGCTGGCATGGCGGTGCTACCATCACAAGCCCGGCCTGCACGGCGCGCAGATCATCTGCAGCCTGCGCCGTGCTGCGGCGGCAGTGCACTAGCCGACGTTGACCGTGCCCAATTGCAGTGCACTAGCCTACGTTGACCGTGCCCAGCTGCCACCGGGGTGGCGCCAACCTCCGGCTTAACAATCACCGCCGGGTCTGAGGCTCAGACCAGTGCCAGTTGCAGAGAACCTACTGCTGACCTGCTGTGCCCAGCAGGTGGTGCGGCACCAGACATGTACCGGGTACAGTGCTGCTTTTGGGTGCTGCTTTTACTTTCACAGTGCACCAGGGGCTCGAAACCAGCACTGGTCCACTAGACCGGCGGTTGCACAATCAAACACTCGGTCGACAGGCTGTGCTCAGCTAGGTGCTTGTCAACAGGGTGTACCTTGTACTGCTTGACCAAGAATCCAGAACAGATAGATTGATTGAACGTGTTACACAAGCCCTAGGCCATGCCACCAACAATCTGTGCGCACTGCAGCTCGCAGGCAGCTGCTGCTCCAGCCTGCTGCAGGTGCTGCTGCCTGTGCCGCTGCTGCGAGTGCTGCACGCCTGCTGTGACCAGCCCTGGCTGCAACAGCTGATGGCATGCTGCCTCTGCACTGCCTCTAAGCACCGCACTGCTTATGCAGCTGCAACCTTGGCGGTGGCCTCAGTGCCTGCAGCAGCAGAAGATGGCAGAGAAAGAGTGTCAGCAGGGGTGTAGTGGCACAGTGCAGCTGCTGTTGTTGAAGCGCAGTCATGCGCTATATGCCAGTGCGCAACGGCGCTGTGACAAAATCAAAGCCATTCTGTCAGCTCATTGTCCGCTGTCAGCTTGCATTGATGCGCCACCCTCCAAACAACCTTTCACAACCAAGGCCCAAGAAAAGAAAACCAACAGCATACACAGGCCAGGCACACACTGAAAACGTAGGCAGCTGCTGCCACTGCACTGCCCACAAAGGGCTGCTGCTTCGGCTGCAGCTGTTGCACTAGCCTGCACCCTTTGCAGTGCCGAACCAGCGATCTGCGCACTGATGCTGCCAGTGCCTGGCTGCCTCCACAGCCCCAATGGAGGGGGTACCCTTGTGCTGCTGTCACTGCCCGACGCAAGCAATGCCTGCTGCTGCTCCTGCTGCTGCTGCTGCTGTTCTACAGCGACACCGGCACTGGCTCCTGCTGCAGCAAGTGCAGACTACCAGCATGCATATGCCACCAGAGCAAAGGCGCACATGCACCACACATGACCACAACTTGCAGAATGCAGAACATGGACTGCGGCCCTGTCAGCAGGTGCTGCACCCCAAACACAGGCTGCACGCAACGCATGGCTGTGGAGGGTGCACTTCCGCGGCTGCTGCTGCTGAGGCCATGACTCCTTAGCTCTGCTGTAGCTGAGGGCGCCGATAGCGACTGCTGCAGCTGCTTGCACCTGGCTGCTTGCAGCTGCTTGCACCTGGCTGCTTGCAGCTGCTTGCACCTGCGACACCCCACCCCCCACTTGCACACGACAGCTGCAGTGGTTGCCAACAGCAGCACTCTGAAGCCCGAGCAATCCCCACGCACACACAACACACACAGCAGCAGCGGGTGCATCAACCGAGCGCGGTCTGCTCACCCTCCCTGAAGCCGTTCTTGAAGCGGCGTGGCAGGTCCTTGAGGTGCCTCATGCGGCCAGTGCCGGTGGTCTTGCGGCCAATGGCCTTCTGGCCCCACTGGTCTGCGCACAGCAACAGCGCACAGCACGCAGGGCAACAGCGCAGCAGCAGCAGCAGCAGCAGGGAACACGCAGAAACGGCAAACAATCAGGATAGGCCAGGGCGATGGCTTTGGCAAGAGCTGCATGAAATCCCATAGATCGCAAATACGCATGCATGCCAAGAATGCTGCTTGCCATAGATACTGTGGATCTGCAGTTCGCATGCAGGTTCCCGCACGGCTGCAATCCAAACCCCAGCACCAGCACCAGAACGTCGAACCAGATCATAGCATTGCTACTGCTATCACTGATCAACTGACTGCAGGCACCCGTTTGTTGTTCTGAACTCTATGTGTTGGTGCTGCTCTGCTGCGATGACAGTGCTTCTGCTTTTAACTTGCTTTTGTGCTGTGGTGCTGCTCAAAGTACGTTGTACAAAAATGCTTGCAGAGCACTGCTGAGAGCTCACAACAGCTGCTATCGCATGCCACGCGGTTGCTGCAGATATACTGTTGTCAAAACAAGCTGCCGGGCCTGCTGCTGCTGCTGCTACTGCTGCTGTAAATGTTGCCGCCCAGCAGGCAGCTCAGGTGTGTGCTGCCGCAGCCACACCATTGCTGATGATACGCTGTTGCCCTCTGCAAGTGCTGCTGCTGCTGCTGGTGAGCAGAGGTCCTCACATGTCCTCTTCCTGGCAGCGGGGTAGCCACAGCTGGCGCATGTGCTCTTCTGAATGTGGTATGAGCGGCGCCCGCAGCGACGGCACAGAGTGTGCGTCTTGTTGCGACGCTTACCTACACAAGAAACGACGGCATGGCAGTGATCAGGCGAGAAGAAACACAGATGCTGCAGGCGTCTGTATCGCTTTGAGCCTGCTGGCTGCCTCAGGATGCATTCTCATAGCACCGATGAACTATGCTTGATGTTGTGAACCACTTACCGAAGCTTCCTGTTCCCTTTCCCTTCTTTCCCATGGTTCAGACTTTGTGGAAAGCGGCCGGAACCGGCTGTTTGGAAACCTGCGATGTCAAAAGCGATCAATCTTCAATCAACACCAAGAAATGTCCCTATCACGCCAGATGCAGCTGCTGTGCGAACTGCTGCCCAGTGGCTGCTCTTGCGCTTGCAGCACGCCCGGTCTGCATGCTCACCCGGCCTGTGCAGGTTTCACTCAGACGCGAAAGAGGCAGAGACTCTCGCTGCGTGCTGCCTTGCGGAACAGCCGTCTCCTTCACTAGACGAGGTTTAGGGTCTCGCTGTGCAAATTGCTGCTGTTGTGCGCTCCTGTGCGTACGAGAGTTTGATAGCTGATACTGCTATGTGATGATGTGGAGATAGATCTAATCTCAGCATACAACACGTCTCAGCGCAGGCCATGCTATCTGTGTAAAAACAGGCTTCAGCTGAGACATTTGGCCTGCAGCATCAGGCTGAACATCCTGACATCTGTTTGTCGTGCACAAAATTTTGAGGATAAAAGCTTGTGGATTGCATTTCTTACAAATGCCACGAGGTGTGTGCTGGGTATGGTGTAAACAAACTGTAGGGTACCTGCAGCTGTAAGGTGAAGTCGTCCTGGATCTAGCGTGGGCCTTGTATCAGCAACGCCAGGAAATCCTAACAGGGACAATGAACATGGGGTTTATACGTATAGATATGTATAGGCAGGGGGAGTGTATGCACCCGTTGCTGAGCTATGGGTAGGGATTTGAAGGAGAAAGTCCCAGTTTTAAGTTGTTACCGTGAAACACAGTGGATGATGATGCCAGTATAGTTGGTGCTGCAACACCCGTCAGCGTGCCCGTGGATGGAACATTGGAATCTGGTGACCAGGCTGTACAGTACATCTGACATGTCAAATGTCACCTGCACAAGCATAGCTCGCTTGGTGATCATGCCTTCGATGCTTATTCTTGTCAAAGTGAATGATCTGATACAAGGGAAGGGGGGTACATAGGCGTGTCCCATCCTACTGGCCGTGTGACGTGGATGGCCGGTAGAATGTTCAATTGAGCTGCATTCGCCGTCGTCTTGTTATGATTAAGTTTTTGGGCTTGTTGGCATAGCGTGTTGCATGTCGCGGACCAGCGGGTCGGGCAGCGAAACGGATGGTGAAGCTCAGCCTGCAGCAGCGTCCGTGGACAGGAGGCCAAGCCTTAGGCCTCTGCGTGGATATCCCAAAAAGCTGGCGGTGCTGCAGGCCAAGCTGAGATTGCTGACAGCCCTTGCCGGGCACCTTGTTTCAGAGCAGCAGCAGCAGCGGGAGAGGTGGGCTGACGGAAGGAGATGGAGGTGCACCAGCCCAGCTTGATGGGCCAGCAAGCAAGCAAGCGTCAAGTGTTGCAATGCTGCAATTGCAGCTGATGCAGGGCAACTTGCTCCGTTGCACAAGATGGTGCAACACGCATTTTCCCCGACAAGGCTGCACCGCTCGCTGCTGCTGCTGCTGTACAGTGAAGAGGCACTGTATGCAAGCATTCAGGAGCAAGGAGAATACGTGCACGACATCGTGGCAGTGCTGGCACAGCAGCAGCAGCAGCAGCAGCAGCAGCAGGGCGTGCAGGCCTCTCAGCCCCTGGCGGGCGCCTGCAGCTGGGACTGCTCAGACAGGGAGGAGCAGGTGCTGGACGCACTCAGCCAGTCAGCCATCAACGACCTGCGCATACAGCATGCGCTGTTGGTGCTTGGCAAAGGCCGGTCTGCTGGCCAGGGCAACGGCAGCGGTGGCAGCGCAGGGGAGCTGCGCAGCACAGCCTGCCTGCGCGCTGCACTGACTGCTGACAACATTGCTTGGGCCAGGTGGGAGCATCAACCTAGGCTGTGCTGGCAGCAGCTACAGCGTGTAACCTTCCAGCAGCTTTCAGCTTGCTTCTTTCAGCAGCAACGGAGAGTTGTCAGGTGACAGCATGGACAGAGAAGGGGGCTGCAAGTGGGACCAGCTAGGCACCAGCCGCAGCCTGTGGCACTGCTGGGCCTGCTGACCGCTGCAGGACCACCTGCTTCTTACTCTGATCAAAAACCTTCAGATGGACAGCCAGCATAATCTACACAGCACTTGAACATTGCAAGCAACATTGAAGCAGCACCCTATCATATGATGCCTTCAGCTATGCTGGCTGTTGTGAGGGGCGAAAAGGAATATCTATTTCTTGAGTATGATCATGCACTTGCACTAGCCTGTGCTGCTGCGTCCGTGCCGCCCTGCTGCTGCCGCCCCCCGCAGGTCAGCCTTTCTGGCTGAGGTGACGGCGCTGTACCGGGGCCGCATCATGCGCGCAGCCTTCCTGCTGGCGCACCCCGCCAAGCACGGCCTGGCTGGCAGCCTTGAGTCGGTCGTCAACGACGTCATCACCACACACATGCTGCTGTATGCAGCTGCTGACAAGCTGCTGCTGCAGCTGTCACTGGTGAGCTACAGCTGTCACTGGTGAGCTACAGCTGTCACTGGTGAGCTACAGCTGTCACTGGTGAGCTACAGCTGTCACTGGTGAGCTACAGCTGTCACTGTTGAGCTACAGCTGTCACTGGTGAGCTACAGCTGTCATTGGTGAGCTACAGCTGTCACTGGTGAGCTACAGCTGTCACTGGTGAGCTACAGCGGCTGCGCTGCAGTCGCAGGGGCTGCTGCGTCTAGGGCGGCCCCCTGCTAGCGGTATGCATGCAGTGTTTACGTTAGTGATCACTTGGTGTATCGGCTGGTGCAGCGCGTGCTGCCTCCTAGTGTGTTTATTTCAGGTGCGTGATCAACCATCACACGCCCATCCCGCCTGCACCATGTCCGTACTTTTGGTAGTGTAGCGCAGGGCTTGACAGCCTGCATCCCTGCCGTTGATGCTGTCTGCAGGTCAACTGTGACACTGGGCAGCAGGCGGTGGCGCCGCCTGACCACTTCCGCCAGGTGGCAGCTGCGCAGTGCATTCAAGGTGAGCGGCTAATAAGGCGGTGTGATGTCACATCAAGTAGTACTTGCTGGGCAGTGTACAGGCCGTGGATCACCTGCTGCTGCAGCATAACCATTCAAAATCATGCATTGCACTCCTGACCTGCCTATATGTGCATACGCCTGGCCGTCTGGTTTCGGCTGACAGCACACCTGCCATGCCGTCTGTGGGGGCGTTGCCAGGTGTACACGACGCGTCGTGCAGCGCTGATTGCCAAGCTGCAGCCTCTGGCCCAGCAGATGTCGGCGCTGCTCAACAAGGGCTGCAGCTGCTGCTGCCACGCACAACAGCCAACACCACGACCCCTCCCCGCAGCAGCAGCAGCAGCTGGGCCACATGCTGCCACGGCAGCTGGTTTCGGTGCTGGCGCCAGCAGCAACAGGGCACCTGGTGCCAGCAGCAGCTGCAGCTGCAGATGTGCTGGTGTCGCTCCTGCTGCCGCTGCAGGCGTCCTAAGCCTTGAGGAGGCGGAGGTGCTGGCTGCGCTGCTGGCGCAGTACGAGGCGTGCGTGGGGCAGTGCAGGCTGCTGGGCCGCAGCCTGAGCTGGTACTGGCTCAACACGCTCAGCAGCAGGCAGCTGGCGCTGGCGGCTGTGGCTGCCTACCCCATGTACCTGCAGCCCATACAGATCTGCGCAGCCATATGACACAGCATCAGCATGTGCATGCATACAGGCGCCACTTGCACGTAACATGGGCCAAGCTGGGCCAAGCGTGCACGTAACATGGGCCAAGCTCGCACGTAACATTATCTTGATGATACGTTGTGCGCACGTGCACGGGCTCGGTGGCAGTTGCATGCAGGTTGATGAGCAGGCCTCGAGCTGGAGCTGGTGCACGCAGGTACAGCGCAAGCACTGCACATGTTTTGTGTGCATGTTGGAAGAGAGCTCTCCATACTCCTCTGCAACAAAAGGGATGGGGAGCATAATGGAAGACAACAAGATTGTGCAATGTGCTCCTGCATAGCTGGGCTGCTGAATGGTGTGGTCCTCCTTGTGGTGTGATGGGGCGGTTTTTGTTAGGTTTGGTGCAGGGGGTGGGTGCGCCTGCGCTGTGCATATGCTGTCATTTATGGGTTTTCACCAAGCAAGCGCTGTAGCACAGGTTGCTGCTGAGCAGAGTGGCTGCTCATGATGCATGCACATAACTTGATGAGACCAATGAGCAGCACAGCATTGTCTTGTGTTTCCTAAATAGTTTTCTGTACTCTACTTGTTGCATGCCATTGCGTGCTATGTAGTGCTGGCAGTGCAAGCACTGTCAACTGAGCGACAAAGGCACCATGAGCACTGACAGCATCTGGTGCACTGCTCTGATGAAAAAAATACAAGTGCTGCAGACGATTGCACAACACAAACTTTGTTTGCTCAATTTGTTGAGTATGTTTGTTCACTTTGCTGAAAGGTGTCAAAGATGCCAAGAATTACACTGTGCATTTGGGCCGTGGTCTGTTCTGCCAGGCAGGGCAGGCGGCAGTTGGCCAGAAGGGGCCGTGCAGCATCTGTCACGATACGGTATCGTTGGGTGATGATGGGGTTGTTGCAGCTGCACTCCTAGAGGCGCATGCAGCTCTGTCTGGTGCTGAGCATCTCTAGGGTTTAGGGTTTAGGTTGCCATCGTATGTATCCATATAGCAAGTAGAGCAGATCCGCCCGGTTGAGGAGGGGCCTTGAACAGCACATTTTACTGCCCTGGTGCGACTTGCTTGCATACGGCAGCGTACAGCAACATACTGCAGCAGCGGCTGGACTGAACCACAGGCTAAAGCAGGCTTGAAGTTTGAAATGCCATTCATGGTCAAGAAATTTGAAGTGCTCTGGTGTGGTCCGTTGCGAGTGCTTTCAACGGTTGTTTTGGGCACTGACTCTGTCCTCCAGACTGGATCATCCACTGCTGGGCCAGTGGAGCCCTCTGGAGCAGCTCTTGTGACCTGAGCACTGCTGCACTGACTCAGTGATCGGATCAATTGGTATGTGTGCGTGTGTGCCATCTCATCAAGTTGGTTGGCAGGCTGCTTTTGCTCGTTTAGGTTCACTAGTGTTGGTGAACCACCATGGTGGTTCACGGAACCGTTCAGCCTAGGCCGCCTAACCTGAGGTTGCTGACACATCATGGTGACTGATACCATCACGGTGGTCCTGTGCTATTGCATTGATCCAAGGTACATTCAATAAGGTTACATGCTTCACTGGAGCTTCAGTGAACCAGGAGTGTGATGGGAACCGCTCCCATTCAAGTTGGGCCAATCAGGAGCTAACTTGGCGTGTTGCTCAGCCGGCGGCGGTTATTAAGTGACTTTTGTACAGTGAGCCGCTCTTTCTGCAAACCGTTGGGGTGTATATCTGAGTGTGAACTGAGAAGAGGCCAGAATAGAATGTGCGCTGGCTGGCACAGCATGCATTTGTAACATTGACAGTACACCAAGGTGGTGTTACAACATCGTTCACCTTGAACGATTCAAGTGACTACTGGCAACCGTTGCCTATGATAGCTGCATGTGTACTTACGTGCTTAGCTCCATGCTTCATCACTATCTACCATGTCACTTTTTAAGAGAAGAGGGGTTACACGGTGTGCACAGGCAACTACGTTGCAACGAACACCCGAAAATCTGGAACGTCGCAGATGACTCAGCAAAACAGGCTGTCACTCAAGGAGACTCACCCCAGAAAGTCTCTCTGTGTGTGTAACTTGACATATGGCCTTGCAGGCAAAGCCGTCAGTCACAGCACACGCAGTGTTGATGCTAAACAAAGGCAACAAAGGACTAGTGTAAACAGTGTCAGTGACAGCAAGCTGCACTTTATGCAGTGTAGCGGGCGGGCTGAATCCACAGAACATCACCCACCAGCAGCAACACAGCCTGGCAGGCGGCGGTCTGAGGCGACAAACTAGGGAGAGAGAGCAGAGGACAAGCCAGCTGCTGCAAGGGCCGCACAACTACATTTTGCAGCAGCGACACGGCAACTCACAGCTCCTGCAAAGCAAGACGGCTAGCTCTGGCGTGTCAGAAGCTCACAGAGAAAGCACGTACACACAGTGAGAAGAAGGCCATCACCGCCGCACCACACACAAACCATTGCCACGCAACACAGTATGCCAGGCAATAAAAGGCTGTTGTGTGAGCAGCCGATTTCTATACCGTGACGGCACCCTAGCCGTAGCAGCAAAGTCCGCAAGTGCATCCCAAAAAGCACCTACTGCTGCTCTCACAGCCACTTGCTCCACCAGCTGGGGTACCCCAAGGTCACTTGACACAGCCCACGCTGCCCTGCGGCCTTTCTCAAAAGCATGCACTGCTGCAAGACAGACCATGTCCCACACCAACCGATGGACAGCGTTATGAGGGGGGCACGCCAACCATATAGCTCGGCACGGCAGTACAGCACCTGCCGGCAACAAGTTGAACGCCCTTAGTTGACTTTCCACCTCACGCCGCACCGCCATAGCAACAGGACATGTCCAAAAATGATGCTCCACCCCAGGCCCTGCAGCAGAACATGCTGCACACGCAGCAGTAGTCTGCATACGTTGAGCAGTAGGGAATGCATCCAAAGCCAAGCGCCACGCCGCTTCCTTGTACACGTTAGCCACCCGCACCTGCCACCAACGAGACAACACCGACTGCACTGCAGGCAGGCTGACTGCCATCGGCAGGGCATCCAGGGCTCTAACCCGAGTAACAAAGGCAGCATGGCGGGGCGCAATGGCATCAAGCGCAGCAAGACGTTGTAGCTTCGTGGCATCAGCAACCTGCAGATCAGCCAAACGTATAAAACCGTCTGCCCCTGGCCGCTGCCAACCCAAATCAGCACACAACTGTTCGCGCGCAATCAAAATGTCCACAGGAGAAACAGAGGATAATTGTGCAACGCTCGTACCGGCAGCTTGGGCAGCCGCCAGGTGCGCGCGTGCTGCAGTATGCCACACAGACGGCACAAACGACAGCAAATGCTGCACATGCTGCCGAGCCTGCTGCCGATCACCATACTGCGGTCTACTGCGCAGCCACGTGCCCCATATCTCGCGCTCATAAGCGGAGCGCTGAGCAGAAAGCCCTGGCAAGGCACAGACACGTTCAAGTTCTGACAACAGCAACACTGCCTGACCCAAACACTGTAGCTTAGGGAGCTCCAGCAGGCCACACGGCACCACCTGTTCCAAGCCCACCTCCACCTGACGCTGTTGATCAAACCATTGCCATGACTGTACCACTGTAAACAGAGGATTGGCCCACAGCGGCGCCTCCCAGCACAAACCATCCACGTCCAAAGGCTGGTTGCCCACATGACGCAACGGCGGCAGGGCACGCAAACCCATCGCCAAAACACGCAAAGGCGATGGCAAGCAGGCATCCGCAGGAGTCGCAAGGAAGATATGATGACGGGCACACAATGCAAGGCCCCAAGGGCTCCCAGCAGCAGCGCGTGTGAAACAATCCACAGCGCTACCCCACTGTGTCCACAACTCCCGTCCCACTGTCACCCACGGTGCAGCAACGCCCTGCAGGAGGGGGATTGCTTCACAAGCCCAGCGAGACAACAAATGATGATGAACGGGCAGAAGGCCAAACCCACCACACCTAGGATGTGCAGCCATACAGTCCCTAGGGATGCCAGGGGCACGCCTAAGATCATCCTCAGGCCCCAAGCCAGCATCAACAAGCGCTGCCGTCCATCTGCTGAGCTGTTCTGACACATTAGCTGGCAACTGCCCGGCAAACTGCGCTGCATATAGGATGGTGGATAGAGCATATGCATTAGCAGCGAAAGCCCTGCCAAACGCAGATAGCTTGGAGATGCGACTGATATTTTGCATGCGGCGACGCACTGTCTCCAGCCTGCCCTCCCAATCCACGCTGCTATTGCCACGCTCACCAAAAACACTCCCAGAGATTTGGCGCGCTGCACAACCTGCATGCCGCCCACATTCTGCGCTGCCCCACCCGGCGCAGCTGCCGCTGCTGGCTGCCGCCCAACATGCAGCAAACGCGACTTGGATGGGTTCAACCGCTGCCCTGACGCTTCCGCAAAATCCTCCACGCAGCCAAGGAAAGTGGGGACATTCGCAAGCGACAGCAGAAACACCTCGGCATCATCCGCATACTGTGCTGCTATAAGCTGCTGACTAGCTGCAACAATACCAATGCCGCGCTGCCTCAGGAAGCACAACAACGCCTGTCCAACGAACAAATACAGCAGAGGTGCAAGGGGGCAGCCCTGACGCACCCCAGCCTCACACTTGTAGAAGGGGCTGCAGAAGCCATTTGCTGTGGCGCATGTGTATGTCTCCGTCAGCAGAACTTGCATCCAGCTGACGAAACCCTGCCCTACACCCAGTGCTTGGGCCACATCATACAACAATGAGCGATCCACAGTATCGTAGGCTTTCGCAAAATCCATGAAAACAACTACCGCCATCTGCCGCTGCTCATGCAGTAGAGCAGGTAGCATTTGCAGCAGCCTGATGCTATCGCCAATATGCCGATGCTGCAAAAATTCGGACTGCGCAGGGTGTATAACATCGCCTGCCTCTGCCAGCAGCCGGTTAGCAAGTAGCTTAGCTAAGATGCGGTAATCATAGTTGAGCAGCTGGATTGGACGATAAGCAGCAGGATCTGCTACCTCCCCACCCGGCTTCAGGACAGGCGGTATGACGCCATCCAGAAAACCGGCCGGGACGCGCTGAACCGCGCCAATTGCTGAGTATAGCGCTGCTAGCAACGGCGCCATCTGCTGCTTATAGTACCTATAGAACTCTCCAGGCGCCCCATCCAGGCCCGGCGACTTGCCCGGGGCGGTGCGGGAGATGGCGACACTGACTTCCTCAACTGCCACCGCTGCTGCCCCAAGCCTGCCAGCTGCTGCAGCATCAAGGCGCTGGGAGTGCTGCGCTACCGCCTGCAGGACAGCCTGCCGTTCTGCCTGCTGCACCTGTGGCGCCACAGTGAGCGCGGCATAGCGCTGGCCGATGATACGCGACAGGCTGACACCATCTCACACTAGGTGCCCAGTGCCAGGGGCGCGCAGACCTGCGATATATGTAGCGCCCTTGGGGGGTTTGAGTACACGGGACATGGCCGGGCCTGGTCGTTCACCTTGGTGCACCCACTGCTGGCGGCGGCGGGCACGCTGCACCGCCTCTTCCTGCTGCTGTAGCTGCGCCAGACGGCTCCTAGCTGACACAACAGACTGCAAGGCAGCAGGCATCGCTGCGTCAGCGCATGACTCCAGCTGGCTGTACGCAGCTAGCACTGCTGCCGCCGCTGCCGTACGCTGCGCTGCAGGTGCACGCGCTGTTTGGGCTTGCCGTGCAGCACGGTTTAATTCTGCAAGCTTGGCTTCCAACCGCCTGCTGTACCTTTTTTTTAAGAAGAAGAGGGGTTACACGGTGTGCACAGGCAACTACGTTGCAACGAACACCCGAAAATCTGGAACGTCGCAGATGACTCAGCAAAACAGGCTGTCACTCAAGGAGACTCCTGCTGTACCAGAAGAAGAAGAGGGGTTACACGGTGTGCACAGGCAACTACATTGCAACGAACACCCGAAAATCTGGAACGTCGCAGAGGACTCAGCAAAACAGGCTGTCACTCAAGGAGACTCACCCCAGAAAGTCTCTCTGTGTGTGTAACTTGACATATGGCCTTGCAGGCAAAGCCGTCAGTCACAACACACGCAGTGTTGATGCTAAACAAAGGCAACAAAGGACTAGTGTAAACAGTGTCAGTGACAGCAAGCTGCACTTTATGCAGTGTAGCGGGCGGGCTGAACCCACAGAACATCACCCACCAGCAGCAACACAGCCTGGCGGGCGGCGGTCTGAGGCGACAAACTAGGGAGAGAGAGCAGAGGACAAGCCAGCTGCTGCAAGGGCCGCACAACTACATTTTGCAGCAGCAACACGGCAACTCACAGCTCCTGCAAAGCAAGACGGCTAGCTCTGGCGTGTCAGAAGCTCACAGAGAAAGCACGTACACACAGTGAGAAGAAGGCCATCACCGCCGCACCACACACAAACCATTGCCACGCAACACAGTCTGCCAGGCAATAAAAGGCTGTTGTGTGAGCAGCCGATTTCTATACCGTGACGGCACCCTAGCCGTAACAGCAAAGTCCGCAAGTGCATCCCAAAAAGCACCTACTGCTGCTCTCACGGCCACTTGCTCCACCAGCTGGGGTACCCCAAGGTCACTTGACACAGCCCACGCTGCCCTGCGGCCTTTCTCAAAAGCATGCACTGCTGCAAGACAGACCATGTCCCACACCAACCGATGGACAGCGTTATGAGGGGGGCACGCCAACCATATAGCTCGGCACGGCAGTACAGCACCTGCCGGCAACAGGTTGAACGCCCTTAGTTGACTTTCCACCTCACGCCGCACCGCCATAGCAACAGGACATGTCCAAAAATGATGCTCCACCCCAGGCCCTGCAGCAGAACATGCTGCACACGCAGCAGTAGTCTGCATACGTTGAGCAGTAGGGAATGCATCCGAAGCCAAGCGCCACGCCGCTTCCTTGTACACGTTAGCCACCCGCACCTGCCACCAACGAGACAACACCGACTGCACTGCAGGCAGGCTGACTGCCATCTGCAGGGCATCCAGGGCTCTAACCCGAGTAACAAAGGCAGCATGGCGGGGCGCAATGGCATCAAGCGCAGCAAGACGTTGTAGCTTCGTGGCATCAGCAACCTGCAGATCAGCCAAACGTATAAAACCGTCTGCCCCTGGCCGCTGCCAACCCAAATCAGCACACAACTGTTGGCGCGCAATCAAAATGTCCACAGGAGAAACAGAGGATAATTGTGCAACGCTCGTACCGGCAGCTTGGGCAGCCGCCAGGTGCGCGCGTGCTGCAGTATGCCACACAGACGGCACAAACGACGGCAAATGCTGCACATGCTGCCGAGCCTGCTGCCGATCACCATACTGCGGTCTACTGCGCAGCCACGTGCCCCATATCTCGCGCTCATAAGCGGAGCGCTGAGCAGAAAGCCCTGGCAAGGCACAGACACGTTCAAGTTCTGACAACAGCAACACTGCCTGACCCAAACACTGTAGCGTAGGGAGCTCCAGCAGGCCACACGGCACCACCTGTTCCAAGCCCACCTCCACCTGACGCTGTTGATCAAACCATTGCCATGACTGTACCACTGTAAACAGAGGATTGGCCCACAGCGGCGCCTCCCAGCACAAACCATCCACGTCAAAAGGCTGGTTGCCCACATGACGCAACGGCGGCAGGGCACGCAAACCCATCGCCAAAACACGCAAAGGCGATGGCAAGCAGGCATCCGCAGGAGTCGCAGGGAAGATATGATGACGGGCACACAATGCAAGGCCCAAAGGGCTCCCAGC
>CADDIJ020001644.1:0-25070 GCA_902809745.2 Tetradesmus lagerheimii | reverse complement strand
GCAAGGTTTGCAAGTGCCAGTGCGATTTCTGCCCGTATTTCAACAGGTTATGAGCCCATAGCCACGCTTCCACTGCGCACAGGAGTTTTGCTCGACTTTCGTTCGGGATTTGCCGACCTGTCTCCAGGCTTGGCGGACACAATCGCAGCGTAGCAAGTTGCTGCTTCACAGAGCTACTGTTGTTCGCGGTGTTGACTCGGCAACATGACTGCGAGCAAGTATGGCGTCCCAAAGCACTCTGACAACAACTACTTCACTTGGACAGTGCGCATGAGGGATTTCCTGACCATCAAGGACTGCTTCGAGGCCATTCAGGACCCTGAGCACCCCCAGAGCAACAAGGCCCTCGCCTACATCCGTTCCCACGTCGAGGACCACTTCCTGTCGACCATTCGCGACGTGGACAACGCTAATGCCGCGCGGAATGCTCTGGAAGCCGTATTCCAGCAGCGCAGCACCGCATGCCTGCTCAGCTTGCAGCGGGACCTCAGCAAGCTCAAGATGGAGCCCGGCGAGTCTGTCAGCTGCTACATTGGGCGAGCTCGCTCCCTGCTCAACCGGCTGGTGGCTGCTGGCAGCGACTTGGAGTAGTCAGACATCGTCCCCAACGTCATGTCCGGCCTGCCCCCAGAATACAGCATGCTGGTCACTGTGTTGGAGAACAACCCCGCTGCGCCAACCCTCGACGAGCTGCTGGCCAAGGCCCTGGTTGTGGATCAAAAGCACCAGCGTGGAAGCGGCCAGACCTTCCGGGCCCAGGCCTTCAGCAGCTACAGCAGCAGGCTCTTCAACAACAGCAGCAACAGCAACAGGCCCTTTGGCAACACCGGCTACCGCCCTGGCCCCGACAACGCCTTTAAGTCCAGTGGCCCCTACTGCTACTACTGTAACAAGCCCGGCCACATCAAGGCAGAGTGCCGCAAGCGCCAGGCAGACCTCGCCCGCCGCTTCAACAACAGTGGCCCCAACCGCTACTACAACAACAACAACAACAACAACAACAACAACAACAATGGTGGCAATGCCCAACAGCAGCAGCGCCCGGCAGGCAACCAGCGGCCCCAGCGCGTGGCGGCCATGGCAGCAACCATCACCGTCAACGTCGCCTACCCGGACCTGCCCACCGACAGCAAGGACGACTGGATCATCGATTCTGGTGCTGGGCGCCACATCACCAACAACCAGAACCTGCTGTTCAACATGCGCTGCTTGCCCGAGGAGATCATGGTGCACTACGTCAATGGCAGCTCATCCAAGGCCTACGGCATTGGAGACGTCGTGTTGCTGGACGAGGCCACCAACAAGCCTGTGGTCGTCCTGCGCGACGTGCTCTGGGAGCCCACAGCAAAGGTCAACTTCCTGTCAGTCAAGCAGGCCAGCAAGGCTGGCGCTTCCTTCCTCTTCAAGAGCAGCAGCTGCGACATCATCAAAGGTACCAATATCATTGCGTCTGCTGTGGCAAACATCAACGACAACTACGTGCTGCCCAACCTCTACGCCTGCGTCAACACGCCCTCGACCAGCCACATATACAAGCGGTTCAACAGCAATTACTCGGTGAGCCCGCAGCCGCTCATCATGCGTGCCAGTGTGCAAAAGCCCAGCCATAAGCTCCACGATGAGTTCCTGGGCGGCATCTCCATGTATGCCCCATCGCGCTGCAGTGGCAGCGGCAGGTGCTCTGTCTTTGGTGCCAGCTTCAAGGACACTGATGGCAGCAGCACCAGCAGTGTTGGTGTGCACTCTGCTGGTCCCACTGCTGCTGGCCTGCCCTCTCCAACAATGGGCACCTCTGCCCAGCTGTGGCATCGCCGTTTGGGACACCTGGGCTACAACAATATGGCAAAGCTCCCTTCAATGGTCAATGGGCTGGACCTGACTGCCAACGACATCAAGGCAGCAACCAATGAGGTGTGGGAGTCCTGCGCCATGGGCAAAAACCACCGGCAGCCCTTCTACCCGTCAGACACCAAGACATCCAAGCCCTTGGAGCTCATTCACATGGATGTGTGTGGCCCCATGCCGGTCAGCTCTTTTGGTGGCAGCAACTATATGGCGACCTTCCTCGACGACTACACTGGCTATTCCGCGGTCTGCATGCTCAAGACCAAGGGCGACGTGGCTGCAGCAACCAAGAGTGTGATCACCATGCTGGAAAAAACAACTGGCTACTATGTGATTAATGTGCGCACCGACAATGGTGGCGAATACGTCAACTGGGACCTGACATCCTTCTTTGACAACCTGGGCATCGTACACCAAACCACCATGCCTTACACACCTGAGCAAAATGGAAAGGCAGAGCGACTCAATCGCACGCTGCTTGAGAAAGCAAAATCTATGCTTGCAGACACCAACCTGCCCCCCGAGGCCTGGGGCGAGGCTGTTATGACTGCAAACTACCTGCGCAACAGGTCCCCCACATCTGGTAAGGAGCTCACTCCATACGAGTTCATCACTGGCAAGCGGCCCAACCTGGAACACCTGAGGGTTTTTGGCTGCAAGGCCTTCGTCCACATTCCCAGGGAGAAAAGGAACAGGCTGGATTTTAAGAGCCAGACCGGCTACATGGTTGGCTACTCAATCAATGGCAAGGGCTACAGGATCCTGCTGGAGGACAATTCAGTGGTGGACAGCCGCGACGTGACCTTTGATGAAAACTCCACCAGCGCCCAGGTCAGCAGCAACAAGCTGGACCTGATGGAGACACACAACGGCGCTGACACTGACAGTGACGATGAGCCTCCACCTCTCGGTGAGCATGACTCTGATTCTGAGTCTGACTCTGATTGTGAAAGTGATGATGGAAATGACAACCCTCCTGGCCCTGATTCTGGCAACAACTCTGGCCACAACAACCAGCCTGGTGCCAACAATCAGCCCCCTGCCACTGGTAACTCCGACAACTCTGGGCTGCGCCGCAGCAGCCGGGCAAATAAGGGAGTGCTCAACCCCTATCGCTATGTGGCTGATGGCAAACACCTTGCTGCTCCCTACCCAGCTACTGCTCTGTTAGCAGCAGTGGACCTGGAGGAGCCCAAATCCTACACCGAGGCCCTCAACTCAAAGGCAGCAGACCTTTGGCAGCAGGCAATGGATGAAGAGATGGCTTCCCTGCTGAGCAACAACACCTGGTCCCTAGAGACACCACAATTCGCCAGGTGTTTCAAGCCTTAACCTTAGCTGGTAATCTATAAAACCGCGAGGACGAGACGGTAACATTTGCTGCTAAGCGCCCGCCCAGGCTAAAGCGCTTCAAAGCGCGACGCATTGATTATGACGAGGTATTCGCACCTGTCAGCAAGTATTCAACCCTGCGCGCACTGCTGGCAAAGGCAGCAGCCGACGACATGGACCTCCACCTGCTGGACATCAAGACTGCCTTCCTCAATGGCGACCTGGAAGAAAACATCTACACCTGCCAGCCCGAGGGCTATGTGCAGGGTGACTTACTCTGGGCCGCCGCCGTACGGCTGTTTCGAAATAACTTTGGCCCCTACATCTACAACGGAAAAACAGCAGACATCTACCTGCTGGTGTACGTGGATGACATACTAATTGCGTCCAAGGACAGCTCTCTGATCAAGGGTGTCAAGCAGCGCCTGTCAGAGTCTTTTGATGCTCGCGACCTGGGCGAGGTTTCCTCTTATCTGGGCATGACCATTACAAGGGACCGTGGGAGCGGCACCATCAAGATCAGCCAGCCCCGCATGACCAATGATCTCATCTCCAAGTTTGGCATGGACGACAGCAAGATCAGGCCAATTCCCATGAGCGCCTCCATCAAGTTTACCAAGGATGAAGGCGAGCCCCTCGACAAGGCCAAGTACCCCTACAGTGAGCTGCTCGGTTCCCTCATGTGCTTGTCAGTTTGCACCAGACCTGACATCTCCTTTGTCACTGGTTCCCTGGCTCGCTACATGGCCAACCCAACCACTGTCCATTGGCAGGCTGCTAAGGGTGTTCTGAGGTACCTGGCTGCAACAGCAGACTATGGCATCACCTTTGGTGGGAGCGGCCCCAGCGACCTTGAGCTGTTTGGCTACTGCGACTCCGACTACGCTGGAGACCTCGACACACGCCGCTCCACCACCGGCTATGTGTTTAGCCTAAATGGTGGTGCAATTTCCTGGCAAAGAACGGTCGTGGTTTGTATCGCAAGCTCCTGTGTGATTTGGGAATCAACACCAAGACTATCAACATCCTGGCCGACAACCAAAGTGCAATCAAAATTCTGCGCAACCCCATCTCATCTCTGCGCTCTAATCACATTGATGTGATCCACCATTTTGCTCGTGAGCGCGTGATGCGAAATGAGGTGGTGTTTACCTACACACCCACCAACCTGATGATTGCTGATGTGCTCACAAAGCCCCTGGCAGGAGAGAAGTTTAATTTCTGCCGTGAGGCTATGGGTGTGAAGTAGGATACTGCTGGAAGGTGTTAACTGCAAGAAAACATTTATTCAATACATACAACTTTGTTTGCATACAATTGTGTGTATCTGGAGTTTGGAAGACGTGGGAGCTACATTGTGTACTGCCACTGGACCCGTAACATCATATGTGCTCACAAGGCAGCCTGCGTGGGAGTGTTGAGATATGGCTATTATTCAGTCTGCCTTGCATCGCACATTATATCGCACATGCTCACAGAGTTCAGTATTTCTGAGTAGAATGAAAAAATATTGTGCTTTGTTTGAGGCCGGATTTGAACCTGGGACCTTTGGAATATAATACAGTACTTATATCTGGAAGCTTCTAGAAGCATCTCGAAGGATGTGGATTCTCCCACAATCTGAGGTTGTAGAAGATTGTCGAAGTTTCTGGAAGCTATTCTGAAGAGTATTTATAGCTGGTGAAAGCTCTCAAACTGGTAACAAAAGTCGCTGCAAGGTTTGCAAGTGCCAGTGCGATTTCTGCCCGTATTTCAACAGAAGCAAGAAAGTTACAAGGGCTGACCTACATAACTGTGCACTTGCTCCATAAAAAGATCCGTTGAAAGAATGAGGCAACCTGTTCCGCACTCACCCCACAGGTCTCTTGTACCAAGAAACACTGTCACACGATCATGCAGACAGTCCCGTGCGGGGCAGTAACCAATTTACTTCAAAAAAAATAAAATACACTTGCTTGCATGCTGCTCGATTTTTTTTAGACCACCCCCGTGAACACCAAGCAAAACCAAGACATGCATGGCATGTGGCTCGTCTACAACCGCCGCGACCACCGGACCAGGTCCGATGCTTCAGTGCTTGCATTAAGAATTAAATATCCGTCGTTTATACTTGCTTGCATGCTCCTCGAATTATTTCAGACCACCCCCGTGAACACCAAGCAAAAACAAGACACGCATGGCATGCGGGCTCGTCGACGATCGCAGCGACAATCGGACCAGGTCCGATGCTTCAGTGCTCGTCTTAAGAATTTTATATCCGTCATTTATACTTGCTTGCATGCTCCTCGATTTATTTTAGACCACCCCCGTGAACACCAAGCAAAAACAAGACACGCATGGCATGCGGCTCGTCTACAATCGCCGCGACAGCCGGACCAGGTCCGATGCTTCAGTGCTTGCTTTAAGAATTTTATATCCGTCGTTTATACTTGCTTGCATGCTCCTCGAATTTTGTCAGACCACTCCCGTGAACACCAAGCAAAAACAAGACACGCATGGCATGCGGCTCGTCTACAATCGCCGCGACAACCGGACCAGGTCCTATGCTTCGGTGTTCGTCTGGAGTATTTTATATCCGTCGTTTATACTTTTTTTTCTTTTTTTTTTTGAAGCAAGAAAGTTACAAGGGCTGACCTACATAACTGTGCACTTGCTCCATAAAAAGATCCGTTGAGAGAATGAGGCAACCTGTTCCGCACTCACCCCACAGGTCTCTTGTACCAAGAGACACTGTCACACGATCATGCAGACAGCCCCGTGCGGGGCAGTAACCAATTTACTTCAAAAAAAATAAAAATACACTTGCTTGCATGCTGCTCGATTTTTTTTAGACCACCCCCGTGAACACCAAGCAAAACCAAGACATGCATGGCATGTGGCTCGTCTACAACCGCCGCGACCACCGGACCAGGTCCGATGCTTCAGTGCTTGCATTAAGAATTAAATATCCGTCGTTTATACTTGCTTGCATGCTCCTCGAATTATTTCAGACCACCCCCGTGAACACCAAGCAAAAAAAAGACACGCATGGCATGCGGGCTCGTCGACGATCGCAGCGACAATCGGACCAGGTCCGATGCTTCAGTGCTCGTCTTAAGAATTTTATATCCGTCATTTATACTTGCTTGCATGCTCCTCGATTTATTTTAGACCACCCCCGTGAACACCAAGCAAAAACAAGACACGCATTGCATGCGGCTCGTCTACAATCGCCGCGACAACCGGACCAGGTCCGATGCTTCAGTGCTTGCCTTAAGAATTTTATATCCGTCGTTTATACTTGCTTGCATGCTCCTCGAATTTTGTCAGACCACCCCCGTGAACACCAAGCAAAAACAAGACACGCATGGCATGCGGCTCGTCTACAATCGCCGCGACAACCGGACCAGTTCCTATGCTTCGGTGTTCGTCTGGAGTATTTTATATCCGTCGTTTATACCTGCTTGCATGCTGCTCGAATTATTTCGGACCACCCCCGTGAACACCAAGCAAAAAAAAAAAAAACACCAAGCAAAACCAAGACATGCATGGCATGCGGCTCGTCTACAATCGCCGTGACCACCGGACAAGGTCCGATGCTTCAGTGCTTGCCTTAAGAATTTTATATCCGTCGTTTATACTTGCTTGCATGCACTTCGAATTATTTCAGACCAACCCCGTGAACACCAAGCAAAAACAAGACACGCATGGCATGCGGCCTCGTCGACGATCGCAGTGACAATCGGACCAGGTCCGATGCTTCAGTGTTCGTCTGGAGTATTTCATATCCGTCGTTTATACTTGCTTGGTCCAGCCCATGTAACCAATTTACTTCAAAAAAAAAAATATATACTTGCTTGCATGCTGCTCGATTTTTTTTAGACCACCCCCGTGAACACCAAGCAAAACCAAGACATGCATGGCATGTGGCTCGTCTACAACCGCCGCGACCACCGGACCAGGTCCGATGCTGCAATGCTTGCCTTAAGAATTAAATATCCGTCGTTTATACTTGCTTGCATGCTCCTCGAATTATTTCAGACCACCCCCGTGAACACCAAGCAAAAACAAGACACGCATGGCATGCGGGCTCGTCGACGATCGCAGCGACAATCGGACCAGGTCCGATGCTTCAGTGTTCGTCTGGAGTATTTCATATCCGTCGTTTATACTTGCTTGCATGCTCCTCGATTTTTTTTAGACCACCCCCGTGAACACCAAGCAAAAACAAGACATGCATGGCATGCGGCTTGTCTACAATCGCCGCGACCACCGGACAAGGGCCGATGCTTCAGTTTTTTTTTTTTTGAAGTAAATTAGTTACATGGGCTGGACCAAGCAACAACGAATTTACTCCGATGCTTCAGTGCTTGTCTTAAGAATTTTATATCCGTCATTTATACTTGCTTGCATGGTCCTCGATTTTTTTTAGACCACCCCCGTGAACACCAAGCAAAAACAAGACACGCATGGCATGCGGCTCGTCTACAATCGCCGCAACAACCGGACCAGGTCCGATGCTTCGGTGTTCGTCTGGAGTATTTTATATCCGTCGTTTATACCTGCTTGCATGCTCCTCGAATTATTTCGGACCACCCCCGTGAACACCAAGCAAAAACAAGACATGCATGGCATGCGGCTCGTCTACAATCGCCGCGACCACCGGACAAGGTCCGATGCTTCAGTGCTCGTCTGAAGTATTTTTTATCCGTCGTTTATACCTGCTTGCATGCTCCTCGAATTTTGTCAGACCACCCCCGTGAACACCAAGCAAAAACAAGACATGCATGGCATGCGGCTCGTCTACAATCGCCGCGACCACCGGACAAGGTCCGATGCTTCAGTGCTCGTCTTAAGAATTTTATATCCGTCATTTATACTTGCTTGCATGCTTCTCGATTTATTTTAGACCACCCCCGTGAACACAAAGCAAAAACAGGACATGCATGGCATGCGGCTCGTCTACAATCGCCGTGACAACTGGACCAGGTCCGATGCTTCAGTGCTTGCCTTAAGAATTTTATATCCGTCGTTTATACTTGCTTGCATGCTATTCGAATTTTGTCAGACCACTCCCGTGAACACCAAGCAAAAACAAGACATGCATGGCATGCGGCTCGTCTACAATCGCCGCGACCACCGGACAAGGTCCTATGCTTCGGTGTTCGTCTGTAGTATTTTTTATCCGTCGTTTATACCTGCTTGCATGCTCCTCGAATTTTTTCGGACCACCCCCGTGAACACCAAGCAAAAACAAGACATGCATGGCATGCGGCTCGTCTACAATCGCCGCGACCACCGGACAAGGTCCGATGCTTCAGTGCTCGTCTTAAGAATTTTATATCCGTCATTTATACTTGCTTGCATGCTTCTCGATTTATTTTAGACCACCCCCGTGAACACCAAGCAAAAACAAGACATGCATGGCATGCGGCTCGTCTACAAACGCCGCGACCACCGGACCAGGTCCGATGCTTCAGTGCTTGTCTTAAGAATTTTATATCCGTCGTTTATACTTGCTTGCATGCTCCTCGAATTTTGTCAGACCACCCCCGTGAACACCAAGCAAAAACAAGACATGCATGGCATGCGGCTTGTGTACAATCGCCGCGACTTCCGGACCAGGTCCTATGCTTCGGTGTTCGTCTGGAGTATTTTTTATCCGTCGTTTATACCTGCTTGCATGCTCCTCGAATTATTTCGGACCACACCCGTGAACACCAAGCAAAAACAAGACATGCATGGCATGCGGCTCGTCTACAATCGCCGCGACCACCGGACAAGGTCCGATGCTTCAGTGCTCGTCTTAAGTATTTTATATCCGTCATTTATACTTGCTTGCATGCTTCTCGATTTATTTTAGACCACCCCCGTGAACACCAAGCAAAAACAAGACACGCATGGCATGCGGCTCGTCTACAATCGCTGCGACAACCGGAAAAGGTCAGATGCCTCGGTGCTCGTTTGGAGAACTTTATATCCGTCGTTTATACTTGCTTGCATGCTCCTCGAATTATTTCAGACCACCCCCGTGAACACCAAGCAAAAACAAGACACGCATGGCATGCGGCTCGTCTACAATCGCCGCGACAACCGGACCAGGTCCTATGCTTCGGTGTTCGTCTGAAGTATTTTATATCCGTCGTTTATACTTTTTTTTGAAGTAAATTGGTTACATAAGCTGGAGCAAGCAACAACAAATTTACTTCTGAAAAATATACTTGCTTGCATGCTCTTCGAATTATTTCAGACCACCCCCGTGAACACCAAGCAAAAACAAGACACGCATGGCATGCGGCCTCGTCGACGATCGCAGCGACAATCGGACCAGGTCCGATGCTTCAGTGTTCGTCTGGAGTATTTCACATCCGTCGTTTTATACTTGCTTGGTCCAGCCCATGTCACAAATTTACTTCAAAAAAAAAAAAATGTGCGTGGCGTAATGCTGCCTGTAAAGTGCAGCTTTTAGAAGTGTGCAAGTCACCATGCATTGATAGCTGACAGTTACACGATGGACAGCTTCTGTTTCAAGGGCCAATCACGGTCTGTTACACATCACAGGACGTCATTGCGTGACTGTGATTTTAGTGGAGTCTGTGCACTCGGTCAGGTCCTGGATGCCTTTCGGGGCTGCCCCGCACGGGGCTGTCTGCATGATCGTGTGACAGTGTCTCTTGATACAAGAGACCTGTGGGGTGAGTGCGGAACAGGTTGCCTCATTCTCTCAACGGATCTTTTTATGGAGCAAGTGCACAGTTATGTAGGTCAGCCCTTGTAACTTTCTTGCTTCAAAAAAAAAAAAAAAAATATATACTTGCTTGCATGCTGCTCGATTTTTTTTAGACCACCCCCGTGAACACCAAGCAAAACCAAGACATGCATGGCATGTGGCTCGTCTACAACCGCCGCGACCACCGGACCAGGTCCGATGCTTCAGTGCTTGCCTTAAGAATTAAATATCCGTCGTTTATACTTGCTTGCACTCCTCGAATTATTTCAGACCACCCCCGTGAACACCAAGCAAAAACAAGACACGCATGGCATGCGGCCTCGTCGACGATCTCAGCGACAATCGGACCAGGTCCGATGCTTCAGTGTTCGTCTGGAGTATTTCATATCCGTCGTTTATACTTACTTGCATGCTGCTCGATTTTTTTTAGACCACCCCCGTGAACACCAAGCAAAATCAAGACATGCATGGCATGCGGCTCGTCTACAATCGCCGCGACAACCGGACAAGGTCCGATGCTTCAGTTTTTTTTTTTTTTTTTTTGAAGTAAATTGGTTACATGGGCTGGACCAAGCAACAACGAATTTACTCCGATGCTTCAGTGCTTGTCTTAAGAATTTTATATCCGTCGTTTATACTTGCTTGCATGCTCCTCGAATTTTGTCAGACCACTCCCGTGAACACCAAGCAAAAATAAGACACGCATGGCATGCGGCTCGTCTACAATCGCCGCGACAACCGGACAAAGGCCGGAATGCTTCAGTTTTGAAGTAAAATTGGTTTGCATGGGCTGGATAAGCAACAACAGTTACTCCGATGTATCAGTGCTTGCCGCCAAAATTTTATATCCGTCGTTTATACTTTTGCTTGCATGCTCCTGCTCGAATTTTTATTGAGACACTCCCGTGAACACCAAGCAAAAACAAGACATGCATGGCATGCGGCTCGTCTACAATCGCCGCGACCACCGGACAAGGTCCTATGCTTCGGTGTTCGTCTGGAGTATTTTTTATCCGTCGTTTATACCTGCTTGCATGCTCCTCGAATTATTTCGGACCAGCCCCGTGAACACCAAGCAAAAACAAGACATGCATGGCATGCGGCTCGTCTACAATCGCCGCGACCACCGGACAAGGTCCGATGCTTCAGTGCTCGTCTTAAGTATTTTATATCCGTCATTTATACTTGCTTGCATGCTTCTCGATTTATTTTAGACCACCCCCGTGAACACCAAGCAAAAACAAGACACGCATGGCATGCGGCTCGTCTACAATCGACGTGACAACCGGACCAGGTCCGATGCTTCAGTGCTTGCCTTAAGAATTTTATATCCGTCGTTTATACTTGCTTGCATGCTCCTCGAATTTTGTCAGACCACTCCCGTGAACACCAAGCAAAACCAAGACACGCATGGCATGCGGCTCGTCTACAATCGCCGCGACAACCGGACCAGGTCCTATGCTTCGGTGTTCGTCTGGAGTATTTTATATCCGTCGTTTATGCTGTTTTTTTGAAGTAAATTGGTTACATAAGCTGGAGCAAGCAACAACAAATTTACTTCTGAAAAATATACTTGCTTGCATGCTCTTCGAATTATTTCAGACCACCCCCGTGAACACCAAGCAAAAACAAGACACGCATGGCATGCGGCCTCGTCGACGATCGCAGCGACAATCGGACCAGGTCCGATGCTTCAGTGTTCGTCTGGAGTATTTCACATCCGTCGTTTTATACTTGCTTGGTCCAGCCCATGTCACAAATTTACTTCAAAAAAAAAAATGTGCGTGGCGTAATGCTGCCTGTAAAGTGCAGCTTTTAGAAGTGTGCAAGTCACCATGCATTGATAGCTGACAGTTACACGATGGACAGCTTCTGTTTCAAGGGCCAATCACGGTCTGTTACACATCACAGGACGTCATTGCGTGACTGTGATTTTAGTGGAATCTGGGCACTCGGTCAGGTCCTGGATGCCTTTCGGGGCTGCCCCGCACGGGGCTGTCTGCATGATCGTGTGACAGTGTCTCTTGATACAAGAGACCTGTGGGGTGAGTGCGGAACAGGTTGCCTCATTCTCTCAACGGATCTTTTTATGGAGCAAGTGCACAGTTATGTAGGTCAGCCCTTGTAACTTTCTTGCTTCAAAAAAAAAAAAAAATATACTTGCTTGCATGCTGCTCGATTTTTTTTAGACCACCCCCGTGAACACCAAGCAAAACCAAGACATGCATGGCATGTGGCTCGTCTACAACCGCCGCGACCACCGGACCAGGTCCGATGCTTCAGTGCTTGCCTTAAGAATTAAATATCCGTCGTTTATACTTGCTTGCATGCTCCTCGAATTATTTCAGACCACCCCCGTGAACACCAAGCAAAAACAAGACACGCATGGCATGCGGGCTCGTCGACGATCGCAGCGACAAACGGACCAGGTCCGATGCTTCAGTGTTCGTCTGGAGTATTTCATATCCGTCGTTTATACTTGCTTGCATGCTCCTCGATTTTTTTTAGACCACCCCCGTGAACACCAAGCAAAAACAAGACATGCATGGCATGCGGCTTGTCTACAATCGCCGCGACCACCGGACAAGGGCCGATGCTTCAGTTTTTTTTTTTTTTGAAGTAAATTGGTTACATGGGCTGGACCAAGCAACAACGAATTTACTCCGATGCTTCAGTGCTTGTCTTAAGAATTTTATATCCGTCGTTTATACTTGCTTGCATGCTCCTCGAATTTTGTCAGACCACTCCCGTGAACACCAAGCAAAAATAAGACACGCATGGCATGCGGCTCGTCTACAATCGCCGCGACAACCGGACCAGGTCCGATGCTTCGGTGTTAGTCTGGAGTATTTTTTATTTTTTAACCGTCGTTTATACTTGCTTGCATGCTCCTCGAATTTTTTCAGAGCACTCACGTGAACACCAAGCAAAACCAAGACATGCATGGCATGTGGCTCGTCTACAACCGCCGCGACCACCGGACCAGGTCCGATGCTTCAGTGCTTGCCTTAAGAATTTTATATCCGTCGTTTATACTTGCTTGCATGCTCCTCGAATTATTTCAGACCACCCCCGTGAACACCAAGCAAAAACAAGACACGCATGGCATGCGGCTCGTCTACAATCGCCGTGACAACCGGACCAGGTCCGATGCTTCGGTGTTCGTTTGCGGTATTTTATATCCGTCGTTTATACTTGCTTGCATGCTCCTCGAATTTTTTTAGACCACCCCCGTGAACACCAAGCAAAAACAAGACATGCATGGCATGCGGCTCGTCTACAATCGCCGCGACCTCCGGACCAGGTCCGATGCTTCAGTGCTTGCCTTATGAATTTTATATCCGTCGTTTATACTTGCTTGCATGCTCCTCGAATTTTGTCAGACCACTCTCGTGAAGACCAAGCAAAAACAAGACACGCATGGCATGCGGCTCGTCTACAATCGCCGCGACAACCGGACCAGGTCCTATGCTTCGGTGTTCGTCTGGAGTATTTTATATCCGTCGTTTATACTTTTTTTTGAAGTAAATTGGTTACATAAGCTGGAGCAAGCAACAACAAATTTACTTTTGAAAAATTTACTTGCTTGCATGCTCCTCGAATTATTTCAGACCAGACCCGTGAACACCAAGCAAAAACATGACACGCATGGCATGCGGCCTCGTCGACGATCGCAGCGACAATTGGACCAGGTCCGATGCTTCAGTGTTCGTCTGGAGTATTTTATTTCCGTCGTTTATACTTGCTTGCATGCTCCTCGATTTGTTTCGGACCACTTCCGTGAACACCAAGCAAAAACAAGACATGCATGGCATGCGGCTCGTCTACAATCGCCGCGACCACCGGACAAGGTCCGATGCTTCAGTGCTTGTCTTAAGAATTTTATATCCGTCATTTATACTTGCTTGCATGCTCCTCGATTTTTTTTTAGACCACCCCCGTGAACACCAAGCAAAAACAAGACACGCATGGCATGCGGCTCCTCTACAATCGCCGCGACAACCGGACCAGGTCCGATGCTTCGGTGTTCGTCTGGAGTATTTTATTTCCGTCGTTTATACTTGCTTGCATGCTCCTCGAATTTTCTCAGAGCACTTCCGTGAACACCAAGCAAAAACAAGACATGCATGGCATGCGGCTCGCCTACAATCGCCGCGACCACCGGACAAGGTCCGATGCTTCAGTGCTCGTCTTAAGTATTTTATATCCGTCATTTATACTTGCTTGCATGCTCCTCGATTTATTTTAGACCACCCCCGTGAACACCAAGCAAAAACAAGACACGCATGGCATGCGGCTCGTCTACAATCACCGTGACAACCGGACCAGGTCCTATGCTTCGGTGTTCGTCTGGAGTATTTTATATCCGTCGTTTATACTTGCTTGCATGCTCCTCGAATTTTTTCAGATCACCCCCGTGAACACCAAGCAAAAACAAGACATGCATGGCATGCGGCTCGTCTGCAATCGCCGCGACCGCTGGACAAGGTCCGATGCTTCAGTGCTTACCTTAAGAATTTTATATCCGTCGTTTATACTTGCTTGCATGCTCCTCGAATTTTTTCAGACCACCCCCCTGAACACCAAGCAAAAGCAAGACACGCATGGCATGCGGCCTCGTCGAAAATCGCAGCCACAATCGGACCAAGTCTGATGCTTCAGTGTTCGTCTGGAGTATTTTATATCCGTCGTTTATACTTGCTTGCATGCTATTCGAATTTTTTCAGACCACCCCCGTGAACACCAAGCAAAAACAAGACATGCATGGCATGCGGCTCGTCTACAATCGCCGCGACAACCGGACAAGGTCCGATGCTTAAGTGCTTGTCTTAAGAATTTTATATCCGTCATTTATACTTGCTTGCATGCTCCTCGATTTTTTTCAGAGCACTCCCATGAACACCAAGCAAAACCAACACACGCATGGCATGCGGCTCGTCTACAATCGCCGCGACAACCGGACCAGGTCCGATGCTTCGGTGTTCGTTTGAAGTATTTTTTATCCGTCGTTTATACTTGCTTGCATGCTCCTCCAATTTTTTCAGACCACCCCCATGAACAACAAGCAAAAACAAGTCTCGATGGCATGCGGTTTGTCTACAATCGCCGCGACACCCGGACCAGTTCCGATGCATCGGTGTTCGTCTGGAGTATTTTACATCCGTCGTTTATACTTGCCTTTTTTTTGAAGTAAATTGGTTACACGGGCTGGACCAAGCAACAACAAATTAACTTCTGAAAAATATTCTTGCTTGCATGCTTACATGCATCCTCGAATTATTGCAGACCACCCCCGTGAACACCAAGCAAAAACAAGACACGCATGGCATGCGGCCTCGTCGACAATCGCAGCGACAATCGGACCAGGTCCGATGCTTCAGTGATTGTCTTAAGAATTTTTTATCCGTCATTTATACTTGCTTGCATGCTCCTCGAATTATTTCAGACCACCCCCGTGAACACCAAGCAAAAACAAGACACGCATGGCATGCGGCTCGTCGGCGATCGCAGCGACTATCGGACCTGGTCCGATGCTTCGGTGTTCGTCTGGAGTATTTTATATCCGTCGTTTATACTTGCTTGCATGCTCCTCGAATTATTTCAGACCACACCCGTGAACACCAAGCAAAAACAAGACACGCATGGCATGCGGCACGTCTACAATCGCCGCGACAACCGGACCAGGTCCTAGGCTTTGGTATTCGTCTGGAGTATTTTATATCCGTCATTTATACTTGCTTGCATGCTCCTCGATTTTTTTCAGACCACCCCCGTGAACACCAAGCAAAAACAAGACATGCATGGCATGCGGCTTGTCTACAATAGCCGCGACCACCGGACCAGGTCCGATGCTTCAGTGCTTGTCTTAAGAATTTTATATCCGTCGTTTATACTTGCTTGCATGCTCCTCGATCTTTTTCAGACTACCCCCGTGAACACCAAGCAAAAACAAGACACGCATGGCATGCGGCTCGTCTACAATCGCTGCGACATCCGGACCAGGTCCGATGCTTCGGTGTTCGTTGGAAGTATTTTTTATCCGTCGTTTATACTTGCTTGCATGCTCCTCTAATTATTTCAGACCACCCCCGTGAACACCAAGCAAAAACAAGACACGCATGGCATGCGGCTCGTCTACAATCGCCACGACAACCGGACCAGGTCCTATGCTTCGGTGTTCGTCTGGAGTATTTTATATCCGTCGTTTATACTTGCTTGCATGCTCCTCCAATTTTTTCAGACCACCCCCATGAACACCAAGCAAAAACAAGACACGCATGGCATGCGGTTTGTCTACAATCGCCGTGACACCCGGACCAGTTTCGATTCATCGGTGTTCGTCTGGAGTATTTTACATCCGTCGTTTATACTTGCCTTTTTTTTGAAGTAAATTGGTTACACGGGCTGGACCAAGCAACAACAAATTAACTTCTGAAAAATATACTTGCTTGCATGCTTACATGCATCCTCGAATTATTGCAGACCACCCCCGTGAACACCAAGCAAAAACAAGACACGCATGGCATGCGGCTCGTCGGCGATCGCAGCGACTATCGGACCAGGTCCGATGCTTCGGTGTTCGTCTGGAGTATTTTATATCCGTCGTTTATACTTGCTTGCATGCTCCTCGAATTATTTCAGACCACCCCCGTGAACACCAAGCAAAAACAAGACATGCATGGCATGCGCCTTGTCTACAATAGCCGCGACCACCGGACCAGGTCCGATGCTTCAGTGCTTGTCTTAAGAATTTTATATCCGTCGTTTATACTTGCTTGCATGCTCCTCGAATTATTTCGGACCACCCCCGTGAACACCAAGCAAAAATAAGACATGCATGGCATGCGGTTTGTCTACTATCGCCGCGACCACCGGACCAGGTCCGATGCTTCAGTGCTTGTCTTAAGAATTTTATATCCGTCGTTTATACTTGCTTGCATGCTCCTCGAATTTTGTCAGACCACCCCCGTGAACACCAAGCAAAAACAAGACACGCATGGCATGCGGCTCGTCTACAATCGCTGCGACAACCGGACCAGAGTAAATTTTCAGAGTAAATTTTCAGAGTAAATTCGTTGTTGCTTGGTCCCGCCCATGTAACCAATTTACTATCACACACATACACACAGACACAAAAGAGCACTAGCCGGCATTTGAAGAATGCCAGTGTTCAGTCACCAGCCACCAACACATACATGACGAGACAAAAAAAAAGGCCACCCCCTTGAACACCAAGCAAAAGTAAATTTGTTGTTGCTTGGTCCAGCCCATGTAACCAATTTACTTCAAAAAAAAACAAGCAAAAACAAGACACGCATGGCATGCGGCTCGTCGACAATCGCCGCGACAACCGGACCAGGTCCGATGCTTCGGTGTTCGTCTGGAGTATTTTATATCCGTCGTTTATATTTGCTTGCATGCTCCTCGAATTATTTCAGACCACCCCCGTGAAGATCAAGCAAAAACAAGACACGCATGGCATGCGGCTCGTCAACAATCGCAGCGATCACCGGACAAGGTCCGATGCTTCAGTGCTTGTCTTAAGAATTTTATATCCGTCGTTTATACTTGCTTGCATGCTCCTCGAATTATTGCAGACCACCCCCGTGAACACCAAGCAAAAACAAGACACGCATGGCATGCGGCTCGTCGATTGCAGCGACAACTGGACCAGGTCCGATGCTTCTGTGTTCGTCTGGAGTTTTTTATATCCGTCGTTTATACTTGCTTGCATGCTCCTCGAATTTTTTTAGACCACCCCCATGAACACCAAGCAAAAACAAGACATGCATGGCATGCGGCTCGTCTGCAATCGCCGCGACATCCGGACCAGGTCCGATGCTTCAGTGCTTGTCTTAAGAATTTTATATCCGTCGTTTATACTTGCTTGCATGCTCCTCGAATTTTTTTAGACCACCCCCATGAACACCAAGCAAAAACAAGACATGCATGGCATGCGGCTCGTCTACAATCGCCGCGACATCCGGACCAGGTCCGATGCTTCAGTGCTTGTCTTATGAATTTTATATCCGTTGTTTATACTTGCTTGCATGCTCCTCGAATTATTTCAGACCACCCCCGTGAATACCATGCAAAAACAAGACACGCATGGCATGCGGCCTGTCTACAATCGCCGCGACAACCGGACAAGGTCCAATGCTTCGGTGCTCGTTTGGAGAACTTTATATCCGTCGTTTATACTTGCTTGCACGCTCCTCGAATTATTTCAGACCACCCCCGTGAACACCAAGCAAAAACAAGACACGCATGGCATGCGGCTCGTCTACAATTGCTGCGCCAACCGGACAAGGTCCGATGCTTCGGTGCTCGTTTGGAGAACTTTATATCCGTCGTTTATACTTGCTTGCATGCTCCTCGACATTTTTCGGACCACCCCCGTGAACACCAAGCAAAAACAAGACACGCATGGCATGCGGCTCGTCGATTGCAGCGACAACCGGACCAGGTCCGACAAGCTCTGTGTTCGTCTTGAAGTTTTATATCCAGTCGTTTATACTTGCTTGCATGCTCCTCGAAATTTTTCGGACCAACCCCGTGAACACCAAGCAAAAACAAGACACGCATGGCATGCGGCTCGTCGATTGCAGCAACATCCGGACCAGGTCTGATGCTTCTGTGTTCATCTGGAGTTTTTTATATCCGTCGTTTATACTTGCTTGCATGCTCCTCCAATTTTTTTAGACCACCCCCGTGAACACCAAGCAAAAACAAGACATGCATGGCATGCGGCTCGTCTACAATCGCCGCGACATCCGGACCAGGTCCGATGCTTCAGTGCTTGTCTTATGAATTTTATACCTGTCGTTTATACTTGCTTGCATGCTCCTCGAATTATTTCAGACCACCCCCGTGAACACCAAGCAAAACCAAGACACGCATGGCATGCGGCTCGTCTACAATTGCTGCGCCAACCGGAAAAAGTCCGATGCTTTGGTGCTAGTTTGGAGAACTTTATATCCGTCGTTTATACTTGCTTGCATGCTCCTCGAATTATTTCAGACCACCCCCGTGAACACCAAGCAAAAACAAGACACGCATGGCATGCGGCTCGTCTACAATCGCTGCGACATCCGGAAAAGGTCCGATGCTTCGGTGCTCGTTTGGAAAACTTTATATCCGTTGTTTATACTTGCTTGCATGCTCCTCGAATTTTTTAAGACCACCCCCGTGAACACCAAGCAAAAACAAGACATGCATGGCATGCGGCTTGTCTACAATCGCCGCGACATCCGGACCAGGTCCGATGCATTAGTGCTTGTCTGAAGAATTTTATATCCGACGTTTATACTTGCTTGCATGCTCCACGAATTTTTTTAGACCACCCCCATGAACACCAAGCAAAAACAAGACATGCATGGCATGCGGCTCGTCTACAATCGCAGCGACCACCGGACCAAGTCCAATGCTTCAGTGCTTGTCTTAAGAATTTTATATCCGTCGTTTATACTTGCTTGCATGCTCCTCGAATTTTTTTAGACCACCCCCGTGAACACCAAGCAAAAACAAGACATGCATGGCATGCGGCTCGTCTACAATCGCTGCGACATCCGGACCAGGTCCGGTGCTTCAGTGCTTGTCTTACGAATTTTATATCCGTCGTTTATACATGCTTGCATGCTCCTCGAATTATTTCAGACCACCCCCGTGAATACCATGCAAAAACAAGACACGCATGGCATGCGGCCTGTCTACAATCGCCGCGACAACCGGAAAAGGTCCAATGCTTCGGTGCTCGTTTGGAGAACTTTATATCCGTCGTTTATACTTGCTTGCATGCTCCTCGAATTTTTTCGGACTACCCCCGTGAACACCAAGCAAAAACAAGACACGCATGGCATGCGGCTCGTCGATTGCAGCGACAACCGGACCAGGTCCGATGCTTCTGTGTTCGTATGGAGTTTTTTATATCCGTTGTTTATACTTGCTTGCATGCTCCTCAAATTTTTTTAGACTTCCTTCGTGAACACCAAGCAAAAACAAGACATGCATGGCATGCGGCTCGTCTACAATCGCCGCGACATCCGGACCAGGTCCGATGCTTCAGTGCTTGTCTTATGAATTTTATAACTGTCGTTTATACTTGCTTGCATGCTCCTCGAATTATTTCAGACCACCCCCGTGAACACCAAGCAAAAACAAGACACGCATGGCATGCGGCTCGTCTACAATTGCTGCGCCAACCGGAAAACGTCCGATGCTTTGGTGCTAGTTTGGAGAACTTTATATCCGTCGTTTATACTTGCTTGCATGCTCCTCGAATTATTTCAGACCACCCCCGTGAACACCAAGCAAAAACAAGACACGCATGGCATGCGGCTCGTCTACAATCGCTGCGACAACCGGAAAAGGTCCGATGCTTCGGTGCTCGTTTGGAGAACTTTATATCCGTTGTTTATACTTGCTTGCATGCTCCTCGAATTTTTTAAGACCACCCCCGTGAACACCAAGCAAAAACAAGACATGCATGGCATGCGGCTCGTCTACAATCGCCGCGACATCCGGACCAGGTCCGATGCATTAGTGCTTGTCTGAAGAATTTTATATCCGACGTTTATACTTGCTTGCATGCTCCACGAATTTTTTTAGACCACCCCCATGAACACCAAGCAAAAACAAGACATGCATGGCATGCGGCTCGTCTACAATCGCAGCGACCACCGGACCATGTCCAATGCTTCAGTGCTTGTCTTAAGAATTTTATATCCGTTGTTTATACTTGCTTGCATGCTCCTCGAATTATTTCAGACCACCCCCGTGAATACCAAACAAAAACAAGACACGCATGGCATGCGGCTTGTCTACAATCGTCGCGACAACCGGACCAGGTCCGATGTTTCGGTGCTCGTCTGGAGATCTTTATATCCGTCGTTTATACTTGCTTGCATGCTCCTCGAATTATTGCAGACCACCCCCGTGAACACCAAGCAAAAACAAGACACGCATGGCATGCGGCTCGTCGACGATTGCAGCGACAACCGGACCAGGTCCAATGCTTCGGTGTTCGTCTGGAGTATTTTATATCCATCGTTTATACTTGCTTGCATGCTCCTCGAATTTTTTTAGACCACCCCCGTGAACACCAAGCAAAAACAAGACATGCATGGCATGCGGCTTGTCTACAATCGCCGCGATATCCGGACCAGGTCTGATGCTTCAGTGCTTGTCTTAAGAATTTTATATCCGACGTTTATACTTGCTTGCATGCTCCTCGAATTTTTTTAGACCACCCCCATGAACACCAAGCAAAAACAAGACATGCATGGCATGCGGCTTGTCTACAATCGCCGCGACCACCGGACCTGGTTCGATGCTTCAGTGCTTGTCTTAAAAATTTTATATCCGTCGTTTATACTTGCTTGCATGCTCCTCGAATTATTTCGGACCACCCCCGTGAACACCAAGCAAAAATAAGAAGACATGCATGGCATGCGGCTTGTCTACAATCGCCGCGACCACCGGAGACACGCAGGTCCGATGCTTCGGTGCTCGTTTGGAGAACTTTATATCCGTCGTTTATACTTGCTTGCATGCTCCTCGAATTATTGCAGACCACCCCCGTGAACACCAAGCAAAAACAAGACATGCATGGCATGCGGCTCGTCTACAATCGCCGCGACATCCGGACCAGGTCCGATGCATTAGTGCTTGTCTTAAGAATTTTATATCCGACGTTTATACTTGCTTGCATGCTCCTCGAATTTTTTTAGACCACCCCCATGAACACCAAGCAAAAACAAGACATGCATGGCATGCGGCTCGTCTACAATCGCAGCGACCACCGGACCATGTCCAATGCTTCAGTGCTTGTCTTAAGAATTTTATATCCGTTGTTTATACTTGCTTGCATGCTCCTCGAATTATTTCAGACCACCCCCGTGAATACCAAACAAAAACAAGACACGCATGGCATGCGGCTTGTCTACAATCGTCGCGACCACCGGACCAGGTCCGATGTTTCGGCATGCTCCTCGTTTGGACACGCATGGCACTTTAGGTATCCGTCGTTTATACTTGCTTGCATGCTCCTCGAATTATTGCAGACCACCCCCGTGAACACCAAGCAAAAACAAGACACGCATGGCATGCGGCTCGTCGACGATTGCATCGACAACCGGACCAGGTCCAATGCTTCGGTGTTCGTCTGGAGTATTTTATATCCATCGTTTATACTTGCTTGCATGCTCCTCGAATTTTTTTAGACCACCCCCATGAACACCAAGCAAAAACAAGACATGCATGGCATGCGGCTTGTCTACAATCGCTGCGACCACCGGACCAGGTTCGATGCTTCAGTGCTTGTCTTCAAAATTTTATATCCGTCGTTTATACTTGCTTGCATGCTCCTCGAATTATTTCAGACCACCCCCGTGAACACCAAGCAAAAACAAGACATGCATGGCATGCGGCTCGTCTACAATCACCGCGACCACCGGACCAGGTCCGATGCTTCAGTGCTTGTCTTACGAATTTTATATCCGTCGTTTATACTTGCTTGCATGCTCCTCGAATTATTTCAGACCACCCCCGTGAACACCAAGCAAAAACAAGACATGCATGGCATGCGGCTCTTCAACAATCGCAGCGACCACCGGACAAGGTCCGATGCTTCAGTGCTTGTCTTAAGAATTTTATATCCGTCGTTTATACTTGCTTGCATGCTCCTCGAATTATTTCAGACCACCCCCGTGAACACCAAGCAAAAACAAGACATGCATGGCATGCGGCTCTTCTACAATCGCCGCGACCACCGGACAAGGTCCGATGCTTCAGTGCTTGTCTTACGAATTTTATATCCGTCGTTTATACTTGCTTGCATGCTCCTCGAATTATTTCAGACCACCCCCGTGAACACCAAGCAAAAACAAGACATGCATGGCATGCGGCTCGTCAACAATCGCAGCGACCACCGGACAAGGTCCGATGCTTCAGTGCTTGTCTTAAGAATTTTATATCCGTCGTTTATACTTGCTTGCATGCTCCTCGAATTATTTCAGACCACCCCCGTGAACACCAAGCAAAAACAAGACATGCATGGCATGCGGCTCTTCTACAATCGCCGCGACCACCGGACAAGGTCCGATGCTTCAGTGCTTGTCTTACGAATTTTATATCCGTCGTTTATACTTGCTTGCATGCTCCTCGAATTATTTCAGACCACCCCCGTGAACACCAAGCAAAAACAAGACATGCATGGCATGCGGCTCGTCAACAATCGCAGCGACCACTGGACAAGGTCCGATGCTTCAGTGCTTGTCTTAAGAATTTTATATCCGTCGTTTATACTTGCTTGCATGCTCCTCGAAATTTTTCGGACCAACCCCGTGAACACCAAGCAAAAACAAGACACGCATGGCATGCGGCTCGTCGATTGCAGCAACATCCGGACCAGGTCTGATGCTTCTGTGTTCATCTGGAGTTTTTTATATCCGTCGTTTATACTTGCTTGCATGCTCCTCCAATTTTTTTAGACCACCCCCGTGAACACCAAGCAAAAACAAGACATGCATGGCATGCGGCTCGTCTACAATCGCCGCGACAACCGGACCAGGTCCGATGCTTCTGTGTTCGTCTGGAGTATTTTATATCCGTCGTTTATACTTGCTTGCATGCTCCTCGAATTTTTTTAGACCACCCCCGTGAACACCAAGCAAAAACAAGACATGCATAACATGCGGCTCGTCTACAATCGCCGCGACATCAGGACCAGGTCCGATGCTTCAGTGCTTGTCTTAAGAATTTTGTATCCGTCGTTTATACTTGCTTGCATGCTCCTCGAATTATTTCAGACCACCCCCGTGAACATCAAGCAAAAACAAGACATGCATGGCATGTGGCTCGTCAACAATCGCAGCGACCACCGGACAAGGTCCGATGCTTCAGTGCTTGTCTTAAGAATTTTATATCGGTCGTTTATACTTGCTTGCATGCTCCTCGAATTTCGTCAGACCACCCCCGTGAACACCAAGCAAAAACAAGACACGCATGGCATGCGGCTCGTCGATTGCAGCGACATCCGGACTAGGTCCGATGCTTCGGTGTTCGTCTTAAGAATTTTATATCCGTCGTTTATACTTGCTTGCATGCTCCTCGAATTTTTTTAGACCACCCCCGTGAACACCAAGCAAAAACAAGACATGCATGGCATGCGGCTCGTCTACAATCGCCGCGACATCTGGACCAGGTCCGATGCTTCAGTGCTTGTCTTAAGAATTTTATATCCGTCGTTTATACTTGCTTGCATGCTCCTCGAATTATTTCAGACCACCCCCGTGAACACCAAGCAAAAACAAGACATGCATGGCATGCGGCTCGTCAACAATCGCAGCGACCACTGGACAAGGTCCGATGCTTCAGTGCTTGTCTTAAGAATTTTATATCCGTCGTTTATACTTGCTTGCATGCTCCTCGAAATTTTTCGGACCACCTCCGTGAACACCAAGCAAAAGCAAGACACGCATGGCATGCGGCTCGTCGATTGCAGCGACATCCGGACCAGGTCTGATGCTTCTGTGTTCGTCTGGAGGTTTTTATATCCGTCGTTTATACTTGCTTGCATGCTCCTCGAATTTTTTTAGACCACCCCCGTGAACACCAAGCAAAAACAAGACATGCATGGCATGCGGCTCGTCTACAATCGCTGCGACATCCGGACCAGGTCCGGTGCTTCAGTGCTTGTCTTACGAATTTTATATCCGTCGTTTATACATGCTTGCATGCTCCTCGAATTATTTCAGACCACCCCCGTGAATACCATGCAAAAACAAGACACGCATGGCATGCGGCCTGTCTACAATCGCCGCGACAACCGGAAAAGGTCCGATGCTTCGGTGCTCGTTTGGAGAACTTTATATCCGTCGTTTATACTTGCTTGCATGCTCCTCGAATTATTTCAGACCACCCCCGTGAACACCAAGCAAAAACAAGACACGCATGGCATGCGGCTCGTCTACAATCGCTGCGACATCCGGAAAAGGTCCGATGCTTCGGTGCTCGTTTGGAAAACTTTATATCCGTTGTTTATACTTGCTTGCATGCTCCTCGAATTTTTTAAGACCACCCCCGTGAACACCAAGCAAAAACAAGACATGCATGGCATGCGGCTCGTCTACAATCGCCGCGACAACCGGACCAGGTCCTATGCTTCGGTGTTCGTCTGGAGGAT
>CADDIJ020001642.1:0-21950 GCA_902809745.2 Tetradesmus lagerheimii | reverse complement strand
CTACAAAGACAGCGATGGAGTCATGATTACTCTCTGTCACCGGCAAATCTGTAACTGAATCCATGCCCACTGACATCGATGTGTCAGCCGGCACTGGCAGTGGCTGTAACAGCCCTGCAGGTTTCATGTTAGAGGCCTTCACACGCTGGCAGGAGCTGCAAGCAGCAACATAGCGCCGCACAGCAGCAGCCATACCAGCAGGCCACCAAAAGTACCGCCGCACTTTAAGCAATGTTTTAGTGCGGCCAGCGTGTGCGCGGTAAAGAGTGTCGTGACACTCTTGAATGGCAGCACGCTGCAGATCTGCATCAGCAGGCAGCACGAGTGCGTCACCTCTGAAGTACAGACCATTCGTGAATGTCAAAGCAGCAGTATTGATAAGCGTGAACCATGGGTCCAGCTTATACGCGGCTTTAACGCGCTCCACAAAGGAGAGCGAGCCCGACAGGGACTGTAAAGGAGTGAGGACATCAGCAGCTGTACCCACAAAGTGTAACGGCTGGTCAGCCGTCATGCCAACAAAGCAGACAGGGTAGCGGCTGAGTGAATCAGCAGGATTTGCAACTCCCTTGACATAATGCCAAATGAGGCGGTGCCCCTGCAGAGCATCCAGCCACCTAGCATGTCGTCTGTTGGCCATGTTCACTGTGTCAAACGTGACGTTAGGCTTGTGATCTGTGTGAACATGCACGTCACGGCCTTTGATGTACACTCGCCATTTCTGGCAGCAGTACACTATGGCCAGCATCTCAAGTTCTGTTGGCGAGTAGTTACGTTCAGCTGGAATCAGCTTACGTGACTCGAAAGCGATGGGCCTGCTATCCTGCAGCAGAACACCACCTACGCCATCATATGATGCATCACATATCATGTGAAAGGGCTTCCCACTGTCCCATTCTGGCAGAGCCAAGACAAGAGCAGCAGTCAGCAGATGTTTGATCCACTCAAACGATGTCTGACAGTCAACTGTCCAGACGAATGGCACGTCCTGACGCAGCAAGTGTGTCAGTGGCAGCAGCACTTCAGCATAATGCCGCACGAACTTCCTGAAGAAGTTGGTGGTGCCCAGAAATGAGCGCAAGTGTGAGACATCCTTTGGAATGGGAAAGTCCTGCAGCGCAGTGACTTTAGCAGGATCTGCTGCCACACCATCAGCTGACACGATGTGTCCCAGGAAGAGAACTGATGGCTGATTTAGATTGCATTTGTGAATGGCTACAGTGAGCGCATTGGCCTTAAGCACGTCCAGCACTGCACGCAAGTGCGGCGCATGTTCTGCTGCTGACTTACTGAAGATCAGTATGTCGTCCAGGTAGACTAAGCAGTATTTGTAAAGCATCGGAGAGAATATCCGATTCATTACAGACTGAAAAGCAGCAGGCGCGTTCACCAGGCCGAAGCTCAGTGTGAGGAATTCGTAGTGCCCGAAGGGTGTGCGGAAAGCAGTCTTAGGGACATCAGTGGGCTGCAATTTGCACTGATGATATGCCTGGCGAAGATCAACCAAGCTAAAAACTTTCGCACCAGCAAGATGATCAAGCAGCACGTCAATCCTTGGCAGCGGGAACCCGTTGCGTTTGGTTAAGCGATTTAGGTGGCGATAATCTATCACCATCCGCAGCTCCGTGCTTCTTGGTTTCTTGACAAACAGTACAGGACAGCCGAATGGAGAAGAACTGGGCTGAATGTAGCCACGAAGCAGTAACTGTTCTATCTGCTTTTGCATCTCTTCCATTTCTAGCGGACTGTACCGGAACATAGGCCGTAAGATCGGCTTGTCACCCTCGAAAGGAATGACCTCTATGTCTAGCTCGATTTGAGAATGGAGGTTCTTCCGTAAACACCTCTGGAAAAGAGGAAACGATGTTTTGAACTTGCTCTGGAGCAAGCAAATGAGCGTGTGTGGGTAAACCGTCAGCAGCAGCAGCAGGCACAGCTGTGGTAGCTGCAGCAGTTCCATCAACTGCGCCAACAGTTACAGGTGCATCTGGTTTCTTATCACGAACAACCATCATACAATGCCACACGCCAGGGCCACTACGCAGTAAGCGATTGGCCGCAGCATAGCCGATTAGGTGTGTCAGCAGTACTGCTGTCACTTGCATCTGTGTCATCGTTTTGTGTTACGGCTGGCAATGTGTTAGCTTTCGATGAAGCCAACATTAGAATCGTATATCTACGTCCGTTTTTGTATACATGACAGCAGCACTTAGGAAAATCCATGATGGCTTGTCTGTCATGCAGCCAGGAGTCACCTATGATCATGTCAAACGTGCCTGGCATGTCAATGGCATAGAACACCAGCGTTTCTGACAGTGATGACATACGTACTGTCAGTTTACAACAGCTGGATGCATCGGCTGCACTCTGTAACACCCCTACCACTGAGATTGGCGTTGCAGCGGTAGACAGTTTGATGCCATTGAGGGAACAGTAACGCTTGGAGATGTAGTTGCCACCACTAGCACCACTGTCAAACAAGGCCTTGGCTGGAGTACCTGCTGCATGCACAACTGCCTGCATCGTGTGTCGCTTAAGAACAGCGGAGTCAGTGCTGGCAGGAGCCGCAGCAGGAGCTTCAGACATAGGTGTGTCAGTGTGCGCAGGGTCGCATGCATCTTGCGCGTTATGTTGTAACTTTGGAGCATCATGCCACAAAGCAAAGGTGCATCTGCACCGCACAGGCTTTCCTGTAGAAGGGTCAGTGAACAGCTGGGTGCCTGTACTGTAAACATGCATAAGCTGCATGCCCTTGACCAAGTCAAGCTGATGAGCTGGCAACTTGTAAGGCAGTAACACGCATGCACCAGCTGACGGATTCACTAGCTTGTAACGTTTGTACAGTCTGATGTAATCAGCCCTGACTGAAGCCGGACAATGTATCCAGAACGTCTTGTCACACAGCTGACTTTTAGGTGGACTAGAATCCACACCATAGGGATGGTCAGGTGGCACAGCAAACTCTGTGCACACAGCAGTATGCTTGAAAGCATACGCATCCGTTGTACATGGCTGTAACAACTCAGCTTGTATAGAGTCAAACACAGCGCCATTGATTGGCATGTGTGTTTTCTCAATAGCACTCTCAGCAGTAGGTGGCACAGCATGTGCACACTCCTGCCCTACAACGCCAGGCTGCACAGACTGTGCACCGGCCAACTCTGCACCTTCAGGAGAAGGTATAGCAGCAGCAGCGCCTAGCGGCTCGCACGCAGGGGCCTCAGCCACCCGCACTGGTGCAACAGCAGCAGCAGCTAGCTGCGCTCTACGCAGGTTGCAGGCATCAGCCGCAGCGAAGGCCTCGCAGAGGATGTTGTCTAGCGGCTCTGTAGAACCCACGAATGTGGAGAGCAATGCAGACACGAGAGTTTGAGCATGTGATGCAGCAGTACCAGCATCCGACAGGAATGTGTCTGGATGTGTCAAGCATGCCCTGAAAATGGCACTGCGCGCTGCACGCTCAGTGACGACAGGTGGAATGGCACCAGAGCTGGCAGGAGCACGCACAGTGCTGGCTGACATGGCAGAAGCACAGCTGACAGCAGCGCTGTTGACCGAAACTGGCTTGTACTGCCCATATAGCACAGCTACAGCAAGGTGCTGCCTAGCTGCCTTTTTCTCTGCACCACTCACCTTCTTGGGGCAGACCCAGTTGCCCTTGTCGTTTTTGTCCCAAGTCCCGTGGCCTTTGGTGTTGCACAGCCTGCAGATGTAGTGGGAGGTGTCCTTTTTCTTGCCGACACCGTGCTTTGAACCAAACTTGCCGCCCTTGTTGCCTGACTTGCCCTTGAAGCCAAACTGGTTTTTGTTGAAGTAGGCGAGCATTTTAGCTTTAAAGTCTAGTAGAGTGGGTTGGCCTTTGCCAGAGTACTTGCTCATTGCCTCGCGAGGCAGTCTGCTAGCCTGAGCTTGAGGGACCTCGCCCTCCTCCACATCTGCCATGTTGAGTGAAGCAAACAGGCAGTCGATATCCAGTATGTGATATCGAAGCAAAAAGGACCGATAGGTCACGTCGAACACGTCTCAGCTACCAACTGTAGCGGCACTGGGTATAAGACGCGTAGTGGAAGCGTATTCAAAAAGGAGTTTTGTTAACCAATGATCAGCCTGAGGCCCAGCGTAAGCTGTTGTAGACCGCCTACGTCGCAAGGCCCGCGTAGTTCTAACATGGCAGTACAATGTCACATTGATCAATGTGACTACGGCTGATCCCTAGTAGCATCCCTAGTGCTCCCTAGTGCCCCCTAGTGGGCCCCTACACTAGTGGAATTCACTAGGGTTCACTAGAGTTCACTAGGGACTTACTAGGGATCACTAGGGATCATTTCAAGGGCAAATTGCATCCCTAGTGGACACTAGTAAGTCACTAGGGGAGCACACTAGAGATCATACTAGAGAAGCCTGGGGCCATGCATATCGCTCTGAATCAGCCATAAATTGTAACAGTAACAATCACTTCCACTTGCCAGCGCAGACTGGGCAGTTTATTGCCCCACAGGGCTCCCCAGGCACCCGCACTGCCGCCCCTGGCCGCGGGTGGGCCTGGCAGGCAGGCCTAGGGTGCCGGGGTCAGCGGGTCAGGTGCAGCAATGCGTGACACGCCATACGCAGCACAGGTGGACTACTTTGTGCTCCTGCGGCAGCCTGCCACTGTGGCATCAGCAACAGCATCAGCAGGCCAGCATAGCAGCAGGTCGACAGGTGTGTGCATGGAGAAGCTGGCGGTTCTGCAAGTGTGCAACACGCGAGAGCTGGTAGATTCTGACCTTGCGGACCTGATGTTGGCCGCCAAGGAGGATGATTTTGAGAGCAGGGCTGTGGGCACCCTCAGGGCTGTGCCTTTGGATGTGATCAAAAATGGGCTGCATTCCTGCCAGCTGTCAGATGGCAAGTTGTTGTTTGTGGAGGTGGCTGGCAGGTCCCGCAAGGGTGCCTTGGTGCATGGTATGTGAGTGCTGTAACCCCCTTTGTATCCCCCTTGTGTACATCATACTTTTTTGTACCCCATACACCGTGTACATTATGTGCATGTACTGAAATGTACGGCACTTGTTATTCACGCTGTGGTTGTGCTTTGTTATGGTACACAGTTTGGGGCGTGGGGTCCAACCCTGTTGAGCCCGAGTGCGCAAGGGTGCACAAGCAGCAATGGTAGTGTAGGCAGGGTATGAAAGTGACGGTATGTGTAACTGTAACTCGTTGGGAATGATTCTGCACTTGGCTGCCCATACCTGCTCGAGTGTCACCAACCCAGCTTGGCGCTTAGGCGGAAGCTTCCGCTTAAGCAGTGGCACTTACAGCCTGGCCAGCACTGTTGGCGGTCAGGCTGACCGCCCAGGAATGCAGGTCATGTTATGTCGTAACACATCAAAAAATTAACATAAATAGCTCGTTCATGTATATATATATATATATGGGTGATGATGGGCCTATATGCTGCTCTCTAGTGCCCAAGTCACTAGGGACCACTAGGGGTTACTAGGGGTCACTAGGGGGTCACTAGGGACCACTAGGGACCAGCCGTAGTCATAGTGTGACTGCCGCGTGTCTCACACGGACGTGTGAGTCACAAGAGTAATGTCTAATCATCCACTACATGGATAGTAACAGTTCCTGTTACAGGTAGCAAGTACATCATATGGTACATCTACCGCTTTGAGCCGACGTTTGCACTCATGCACATCACCTTCATGTTCACTATCCACCTGGTTATCATTGCCGGCAGTTGCGCACTCTGGAGCCAGTGGCGGTGTCAGTTTATGCAGGGACTCGGGGGCTGGGACTTCATGCTGCATCCCGTATGCTACGTTCATACCACCACGAAAGCACCCGATCCCATCAGAACTCGGAAGTTAAACGTGGTTGGGCTCGACTAGTACTGGGTTGAGGGATCACCTGGGAACCCCGAGTGACGTAGTGTCTTTTTTCCAGTCCGGCGGGACGTTAAACACGTGGCGCAGTGGTGATGACGGACGAACAGTGGCCGAAAAGGTTGCAGGTTCGGTCTGAGGAGCCTAAGCGGTATGTCCTGGACTCGGGGTGAGGTGGTGAGGTGATACGCGAGGAGTGTTGCACTTAACATCCGCATTGCGTTGAGGAGGGGTATTGCGTGACATTAATGTGGACTCAGGGATACAGTCGGCGAAAGCCGAAGGATGCTGCTAATGTCCTCGCGACTCTCCGCAGGACTCCGTCGATTGCTGGCTATATACACACCGGCCCTGCTAGGTATGCAGTCCACCGTATGGGGTGATTCCCACATGCTGCCTAGTAGGGGTGTAAGGGTCTGGGTGGTCTACCTTACACCGAAAATAGAGAGAATAATCAGTCTGCTTTCCGCCTCCCCAGTGGGTGAGGCGCGGTTGCCGATGCCGAAAGGTATGGCTTACAAGGATTGATTATTATTATGCTGCATCCCTTGGCATTCAGTCAATTGGGAAGCTCTGGCAACCCCAACATCTTCAATGGCACATCTGCTCTCAACACCACCGGCACTACCTTTGGTGAGTGCGTCAGCGAGGGCAATCGCGCGCTCACTGGGCTTTTCATTGTCGCTGGCATGTGTGTGTTGTACTTTCTCTACACATGGGGCAACAGAATGTTCTGCCGGCATAATGGCTTGTGTGGGGTGCTTGATAGATGTAGCCCAGACAGTCAGCACATCAGCGTGCTGATGGACCACTGCAAGGAGATATTGTCTGCAGAGCCGTTCGAAATCTACAGGGTCGTTGAGATGGGTTCCCCTGGCAGTGGATGGGGGGGGCTACTTGTTCTTCAACAACAATCACCACTACGTCCGCACATTATTTGTCTTCGAGGAGGTCCCTTGGCCTTGGCCCTGCCCAACCCGCTGCTTCAGCGAGCAGGCTGTTGCTGTGAGGGCAACACCATGGCTTGCCACCTGCTTCAAAGCAACACCCGCTGGTGACACTGTTATAGCAATACCTCCGGATGCAGCCGCCGCCTCAGCAGCCACATCAGCCGCAACAGCCGGCAATGATTGCTGGTACAATGTCGACTTATGCTCGTCGCCAGTTGCCCACTCACCATGGCGTGAGCTCCGCCACACAACCGCAGAACATGATGTCGCTGTGTTTCCAGCTGCAGCTCCAGCAGGTGCACACTTCACTTTCAAGAAAGGAGACCAATTCACAATGGTTGTGAGCTTGAGCGCCGCCGACAACAAATGGGCTGTTAAAGTTGGCGAGTGCAGCACCACAGCCTGGGTGAGTGCAATTGCTGCCAATTTGCAAATTGGGGCTCATTGCATGTGGTGAAGAGAATTGCTGCTATGTTGGGACTTCAAGTGACTGCTACAGTCATTGCTCTTGGGCTGGGGCTGTAATAGTGATACCTTGTGTGTTGTTCTTGTGTGCAGGATCTGACCACACAGACACAAAGCGGAGTTGAGTACCTGCAAGTGAGGATAGACACAATCACCTATGACTACAAGCAACTTGGGTTGGCCGACAAGGCTGAAGCAGATGCAAAACCTATCGACATCATGGGTTTAACGGTGCAAGTTGGCGGCAACGACGCAGCACTTGGGGCTTTAAAGGCCTACAAGCCAAACGCTGCAGTGGTTGTCCCTGGTACATATCGATGGCCGCTGCGCGGCCTGCTGCCGCGCGCTGCAGTTGTGCACCATCGCCACGTGTCCTAACTTAGAAATCGGATGTCCTGCAGACGGCCCGGTTGATTCACCCATGGGGTTGCTTGGTGTGTTGGGAGGCGTGGGAGAACCTGGGCATGCAGCACCGCCGATCTCATCTGTGGTCCAGTCAGGCCGAAAATAGTGTCTGCTTGAAGAGCTGTGACATAATCACGGTTATCAGCGTATGCTGCTTCGTACAGTATGTGTTGGAAGGCTGTGCGATGTGCGTAATAATTGCAAACACAATGGAGCAGTGCTCCCTTTTTCTTCCGCTCCTGAGGGGCGCGGGGCCGATGGCGTTGATGCTATCTATGGCTTCATGGGTAACATGATGATGATGATGATGATGATGATGATGATGATGATGATGATGATGATGATGATGATGATGATGATGATGATGATGATGATGATGATGATGATGATGATGATGATGATGATGATGATGATGATGATGATGATGATGATGATGATGATGATGATGATGATGATGATGATGATGATGATGATGATGATGATGATGATGATGATGATGGAAGGCTGTGGCATAGCTATAGTCATGCTCATCAGCGTGTGCTGCTTCGCATAGTGTGTGTTGGAAGGCTGAGAAATGCTGATTCGCACAGTGTGTGTTGTTGACATAAATGTTGCTGAGTACAGTGTGTGCTGGAAGTTGCAGAACGCTGCTTCACACAGTGTGTGCTGGAGATAGCAGAACACTGCATGCTTGGTTCGGCACACATCCATTATGTCTGGCGCTCACTGCTCCCTTGCCTTTCATACGGGTTCAGCTATCCCTGCTGTCGTACGCCCATGCTCCATACCAGTCTTTGCGCCAGCTGGTGACAGTGTACTTTGTTCGAATGCTCCTTGGCAACGTTGCAACAATTGGCTGCTGTGTGTGTGAGGCGCTCATTGCTTCATTGTCTTTGGACAGCCTACACTTACTTTTGGACAGCCTCGGCCTGCATTGTGGTTTTCGGTGTTGCACATTGAGGCGTTTGATGCCTGTGAGTGCCTTACGACCAGTGAAAGTCTGGTGGGGCCAAAATGGTCACCACACGCCAACGCTATGGAAGAGGCTCTGTGAGTTGTGATGTTACAAGCTGAAACGTGAATGTAACATCTGAAAATAACTTCCTTATACAGTTTGGCAGCGGTTGAGCACCCGGTGATCACCTGGTGGATCGTTTGGTCTACCGTGGGTTAACCAGCTGAACCCACTGTGAAATTGTATAATGCGCACAACAGCATTGATGCAGTTGCAGGGCAATTGTAATTCTGTAAATAAATTAATTACGCATCTAATACAATTGCGCAGACGGTCCGAGAGGCTTTCTGTGCGACTGTCCCTAAAGTGCACTTTACACCAGCATCGCAGCAAACAGCTGGGTGAGCAGCGTTGAAATCAAACAGTAGTATCACTCAGAAGATATCTTACTGTCTCAGCCATAGACAGGATCGGTGGCGTGCAGGTGGGTAGGCCCTAATGCTGCTGCAACCTGTTCAACAGTGTTGGTACAGCACCCAGCGAGTATGTGTGCGCAGCTTCACAAGATACCAGCCTAGAGGGCTACAGTAAAAAGTTCTGATGAAGAGCTGTGCAGGTATGTCGCGGTGCCGCTGGACAGGCTGAAGCGCCTGCTTGCTGTATGAGCTGGCGCTAGTAATATAGGGCAGCCAGCGCTGGCCAAGGCATCTACTTCTGTGTGCTACAGCCATGCTGTTCAACAGCCAAACAGTCGTTGTTCTCAGATCACAGTTGGCAACCAGGCATATGGACATGCTCTTCATCTCTGCTTCAGGTCCGGCAAGACACGTGCAACTGCTGTTGCGAGCAGCGCAGCTGCATGTGAGCTGCACGACAACCCAGCTGGAGGGCAACAATACGTTTTTACGGTTACAACAGCAAGACGATAACACATGTTGGCTGGTGCTCAGCATGACTGTCTTGGAGGCTCCGATGGAGGTGAGATTGTCTCCCTACAAGCAAGCAGTTTGCTGCGGTACATTTGGATGTCCTGCAAGCCCCAAGGGCTCGGTACAACAGCATTTAAGCCCAAACTCGTATCATGACAAGCAGATTTCCAGGCTACAGAGCAGTGCATGCAGTGTGCGGCATCCGTGTGCACACAGTCATACTGAGGCTGTGTGTGCACATGCGCCATTTGCTTCTTGCAGGAAGCTGTGCAGGCAGCAAGGCAGCTCAATGGCATCTGGCTAGTCAGGAAGAACGCCAAACTCTTGCAGCAGCCACACACAGAGATCAGCTCTGGGCTTGAAAAGCTCCTGCAGCAGAGCATACAATATGCACGGACCATCTGCAGCGCGCTTACGTCCTCATGTGATCAGGACACCAGCAAACAACAGCAGCTGCTGCAAGCTGTGCTGCAGGTCAACGTAGCAAAAGTGCTGTCACAGCTGCTGCACTGGCTGTGCAGCCGGCCTGGTGCAGCAGCAGACTTCTCTAATACGACCAGCGATGGCAAAGTATATCACACTGCAGGCCTGTGTGGTTGTGCATTGAACGTATGGATCCAGCTGCTGACCTTGGCGAGCAAAACATGTGACAACCAGGCAAGCCTGGAGCTGATCTTGCTAACAGGAGATTCAGGTTTGTTGTATAGTGCTTTCCATCGATAGCAGATGAAGTTAATGCTGACCGACAGGGGCTATCACAATGCAATGCCGCAGTGAGCTTGGAGCTGCATGCGCCCAATGCATATAATAATAATAATAATCAATCCTTGTAAGCCATACCTTTCGGCATCGGCAACCGCGCCTCACCCACTGGGGAGGCGGAAAGCAGACTGATTATTCTCTCCATTTTCGGTGTAAGGTAGACCACCCAGACCCTTACACCCCTTCCTAGGCAGCATGTGGGAATCACCCCATACGGTGGACTGCATACCTAGCAGGGCCGGTGTGTATATAGCCAGCAATCGACGGAGTCCTGCGGAGAGTCGCGAGGACATTAGCAGCATCCTTCCTTCGGCTTTCGCCGACTGTATCCCTGAGTCCAGAGACTTACTGCTTAGGCTCAGAATCGAACCTGCAACCTTTCGGCCACTGTTCGTCCGTCATCACCACTGCGCCACGTGTTTAACGTCCCGCCGGACACTCTTTTTACACTACGTCACTCGGGCATGCATATGAGCTGTGGACTAAGGGGTGGCGCGCAAACCCGTGTTCATGTCATTCACACCATCTGACTATCCACATGGTCATGTTGTGTGGCTAAGCGTAGGCGGGACGATGGGGCGATGCAAACAGTACCCGCTGCCTACTAGTCTACTGACATGGCACTATGGGTGATCATGTTGGTTTGAGAGTGATCATGTCTTTGACCGCAGTGCCTATTGGTCTCACGTTTCTTAGCTTCGTAGTGAACAGTAGCGACGTAGTCGCTTTTTTTCACTTTGTAACATATTTCTTCTTCCCGTGTTTACAGGCTGTGGTGGATGTGGTTTTGCTCACTGCACGCACTGCCTTTCACCTGCCCTGTTGTCTTTCTCTGCGCAGGCCTGCATGAGAGCTCCGTATCGCTGCTTGGCAGCGTGCTCCAGGGCATGCCGGCTGCAGGGTTTGGTGCCAGCAGCATCATCGCCATTCGGGCTGTAGCAGTATTACTCAAGCTGCATGTCTGCCTAGCATACGCAGCAGGGTTCTTGAAAGAAGACTGCAACGGCATGCTGGCAAGCCACAGTGAGGTCCTGCTGCCTCGGTTCATCCGCTTTGCTGCACCACTGGCACAGCTGGTGCAGCAGTGCGCAGCAATGCTGCCTGCTGCAGCAGATCAGGGGCTGGTAGTGCTGCAAGTGGCTGCATCAGTGTTCGATCTGCAGCAGGAGCTCGCTAGTCTGGCTGCCCAGCGCATCTATGTGGCTGACAGCAGCGAGGCGTATGTGCTGCTGATGCGAGCATATGACAGAGTGCTGCCGAGCAACCACATTGCATCCGGCTGCCTGCAGCTGCTGTGGGCCTACACGCATGTGCTCTATGAGCAGCACTTGGCAGCAGCAGGAGCTGCGCGTGGAGACCAGCTGCAGCAGCAGCAGGAACCAGTCATGCAGCAGCCAGCTGGCAGCCGTAGCAGTGCAAATGCTGCAGCCAGCACCAGCGGCGGCAGTAGCAGCACCAGCAGTGGCAGCAGCAGCAGGGCCAGGCGGGCCGTGCATGCAGAGTTGTTTGAGATAGTTCCTCTGCATTGGCGGATGAAGCTGTTTCCGGCAGCTGGCCGGCAGCTGTACCTGCAGACAGTGCGTGAAAGTATTGGCATTGACCTGAAGCTTGTAGCTGCTGGAATTGGTGAGGCAGCGGACGGCTTATACAAGCATCTGAGAGCTGTGCAAGCTGTTCAGTCACAGCAGCAGCGTCAGCCACTGGATGATGCGCTGGCAACGTGCAGCACTGAAGCAGAGAGGTCAGCAGCGTATGACACATTCAACAAGCAGCCTGCGTTACCAGTGCCTGAGAGCCAGTCGCCAGCACTGCTGGCCCCTGCAGTGCTGCTGGTTGTTGAAGTGCTGATGCTGCTGGCAGCTCTGTACGAGCGGGATGCAGCAGCAGAGGGCAGCGTTCCGCTAGCTTCACCATCCGAGCCGCTTGCGCGGTGTGCGTTGCTGCTACGGCAGCAGCTGGGCATGCTGACGGCCTGCCACAGTGCTGGCTTCAGCATTCGGCGCAGTGTGGTGCTGCGGCAGTCGGGGCAGCAGCTGCTGCAGCTGCTGCGGTGGCAGCTGCAGCGCGCGGTGCAGCAGCGAGGGATGCAGCAAGATGTGGATAGCAGCTTACAGAAGGCGCAGGACCGTGCGATGTTTGGCACAGACTACATGGAAGTTGTAAGGCAGCAGCTGGCGCAGCTGCTGTGTGCAGCTGGAGTGGATGGGTCAGACGTTGCACCTGAAGGTGAATAAGTTCAGAACATGGAGTGTTAACGTGAACGTGCCATCAGCATTTTTAAACTTGCTTGCATGCGTCGCTTCCAGGCAGCACTTGCAGGATCAGGCTTGCTCAACATACCAGTGCGTGCTTTCTGGCGTGTCGCGTTTGCTGGCTGCACCACAGCAGACTAACCTGGCATATTGTGACGTTGCATATGTGTCTGCAACAACTGCTGTTGTGTCTGCCTGCAGCTGGCCAGCTGCTGCAGAGCCTGGCGGTAAACCACCCAGTGGATTACTTCAGCCTGGTTGACTGTGCAGTACAGTCAGGCCTAGCAGGGGTTGACGGCGTGCTGGCAGTCCAGCTGCTGTCATATGGTGTGAAGGCATTGACAGAGAAGCAGGCTGCGTTGCTGCTGCAGCACCCTGCAGCCACACTGTCTCTGGCATCAGCAGTAGCTAGCGGCATCAAAGTTTGGAGCCACTATGCATCAGGAGCGGGCGTTAGCGGGGAAAGGTCTCATTGGTTATCTTTGTATGATGCAGAGGTGCTTGCAACCTTGCCACACATACTGGCGAGCCTGCTCATGCCGGTATGCAAGCACCTAGTCAAGCAAGGGCCAAGCAGCACAGCTGACGCTGTCATAGCACCGCCAGCAGCAGCAGCAGCAGCAGCAACGACAGCGATGCAGCCAGCACAGCAGCAGTGCAGCTGCTGCAGCAACAGCACGCGGGTCAGCTGCTGCTGGCTGTGCTGCTTGCCAGGTCGTTAGTGGTGCTGGCGGATGCAGCAGAAGCAGCAGCAGCGCGAGCAGGCGTGCCTGTTGAGCAGCGCCTTGCCACCGCAGCAATGCGGAACAGGCCATACCTCTTCAGGCCGGCTGTAGATAACCGCACACTGGTGAACATATCGCTAGAGTATAGCACGTTCCTGCCCACCAGCAGCGGAGAGCTCATTGCGATACCGCAGCAGCTGGACAGTGGCAGCATCACGCTGTGCTGGCAGTGCTGGCAGGCGCTGGTGCTGCAGGTGGCAGCTGATGTGAAGGGCTTGCTGGAGGATTTGCTGCTGCAGCCGGCAACATTCACACCAGCAGCAGCAGCAGCAGGAGAGCAGCTGCGAGGGGATGCGCCCCCAGCAGAAGTTGCAGGCACAGCAGCAACAGCAGCTGCTGATCGGGAGCCTCCATACAGCAGCAGCAGCGCTGGGCATGTGCGCTGGGGTTACCTGCTGCACCTGGGGCGGTCGAAGAAGCTGGCGGCTGCAGTGTCTGATGTCAGCAGCAGCTGGTCAGCAGCTGACATGCAGCAAACAGTAGCAGCTGTCCTGCAGGATGTCAACAGCCCAGCAGGGGCTGCAGCAGACCCTTATTCAGCAGTGGCAGCAGCAGCACACAGCAGGCAGCAGGCCATGAATGCCATGTACAGTGCTGCGCTGCAGTTCTGCCGGGTGCTTGCAGGAGCAGCACCGCTGCCCCACCTGTGCAACAACCTGGGCTGCAGCAGCCTGGCAGCTGGCGGCACAGAGGCAGCAGCAGCGGTCAAGGTGTGCTCTGGGTGCGGTGCGTGGCACTGCAGTGCTGGCTGTGCTGCTGCAGCAAGCAGTTGAGGCAATCTTCACGATTCTGCTCTTGCTCTCGTGCAGGTCGACACTTTCAAAGCCTGGTGACACCTCAAACGCTCTCAAGTGGCCACCTGTCAGGCGGTGCAGTTGCTGGTTCAGCAGTGACCAGCAGCATGCCGTATGTGGCGTCCCATAGACCGCCAGTGTCCAGGGATGAGCACAGCACCCCACAGAGAACGGTCAATGCAGCACAGCAAGCAACCAGCTAGGCGTACTAAAGTAGTAAACACCTGTGTTACCTGCTGAATTCAGCGTGATGAGGGAAGGAGACATCAGAAAGGTGTGCGGGAGATGAAGACGTCATGCATGCTGTTGCAACCTTTGCATTACATTACATTACATTACATACTCCACCCAACAAGGAGTGGGAACCCCATTAGGAGCCAACGAGAGGCTCATAGGGGGAGGGACACTCGAAGAAAACATCATCATCATCATCATCATCATCATCATCATCATCATCATCATCATCATCATCATCATCATCATCATCATCATCATCATCATCATCATCGTCATCAACAACATTCTCAGAAAGAGAAGAAACTACCGAGAAGAACTCATCAACATCCTCAATCACCTGAGCAATCGATTTAGAAGACAACAGAGACTCAGGATCGGTATCTGGTTGACACCGCATCAGATAGCAACAGTGCACAAAGGCAGCTACCAAAGCAGGACGGACGTGGCTTTGCAACGACGGACGTGGCTGGATTCAACAATTGCCAATGTTGTTGTGTTGTGGTGCCACACGTGCAACATGAGCTGCCAGCACTGGTGACAGCCAGTGCTAGGATAAGAGTGCAGTCACTTGCTGTACACGTGCGTCTGTCGCGCCATACTGTTTGACATGCCTTGTCACGTGCTCATTTGCTGGCCTTCGTTTGCAGAAATGCCTAGAGGCAGCCCAGAAGCTCAACAGCTTGTGGCGGGGCAAGAACTATGCACCGCTGCTGCAGCAGCCCTTCTCAGCAGATGCCATCAGCGCACTACTCAAAGGCATCAAGCTGCTGCAGCGCAGCGCAGAATCCATGCTGAAGCTCACAACTGCTGTTCATTACTTCCAACCAGACAACAACCGCTCTCCAGCACCAGATGCAGCCGGGCAGCAGACGTTCCTGCAAGACCTGCAGCAGCACAACCCAGCACAGCTGGCAGCAGAGCTGCTGTCGTGGCTGCAGGCATGGCCAGACTTGCCAGACGCACTGCTGTCTGCTGGGAAGCCCAGTGCCAGCAACAGGGTGCAGGTTGCGGCTCAACTGCTGTGGTGCGCAGCAAGCAGGATGCTGACATTGCTGCTGGATGTGGCGCATGGCCAAGCAGCCAGCGACATGTCAAACGCCTCGCTGGAGTTGCTGGAGCAGTTGATTGGCCCCTGCTGCACCACAGGTGCGCCAGGCTTGCTCAAGCTGACCGAAATCATGCATCCCGTTTGCCGGCCGTTCAACGCATGTGCACTGGGATTGCCGGGCCATGCATGCACTTGATGTGCGCACTTGATGCTTCCAGCGCTTCCATGAAGCGCTTGGTGACCTCCAACTTGCATTTGTGTTGTGCTGACCTGCCTTGCGCTCATGCACTGCATGCCTTGCAGGCCTTCTGCCCATATCAACTCAGCTGCTCAAGAGTATGCTGGATAAGCAGGCTGCAGCCAGCAGCAGCAGTGCCTGCCAGCCAGTTGCAGCTGCTCTGCGTCTGCAGGCATTTATGCACTCAGCCATGGCCTTTTTAACACGTCAGAATCGGTGTTGTGAGCACGGCATAGCGTTCATCGCAGAAGCACCAGGACTGCTGCGACAGGTGCAGCGGACAGTTGTGCTCCTGCCCGATGCTTCACCAGGGGATAGCATCAGCAGCAGCGACAGCAGCAGGCAGTGCAGTGCAGGAGGCAGCAGCAGTGCAGGCAGCAGCAGCAGTGCAGGCAGTGTAGCAGCAATTGTTGCTGCTGTGGTGCCGCTGCAGCGGGCTCTGCTACAGCTGCTGTATGAGTTGTGGTTTTCTGGCTCTGCAGACGCTGCTGGCTCTGCAGACACTGCTGGCTCTGCAGACGCTGCTGGCTCTGCAGACGCTGCTGGCTCTGCAGACGCTGCTGGCTCTGCAGACGCTGTGGTTGCTGCACTGAACGCAAGTGACAGCTCGGCAGAGGCTGCAATGCAGCTGCTGTGCTCATACACACACCTAATGTACAACGAGCACACGGCAGCAGCAGCTGGCACACAGCAGCGGTTGCGCGGGGGCTCCAGACACGGCATGCGGGCTCGGGGCGACAGCAGCGGTGATGCTGCTGTGTCAGGCAGCAACAGTAGGAGCAGCAGTGCCTGCGCTGCTTCGTTGAAGCGGCCAGTGCAGGTTGGACTGTTGCCAATCAGTCCTGTGCATGAGCAGTTGCAGTTGCTGCCAGCAGCGTGGAGACAACTGTACTTGCAGGAGGTGCAGAAGGCAGCACCAGGTGGCAGCAAGACCTTTCGCCTGCTAACATACGTGGAGGCACCACTGTATGTTCTTTTCAGGCACCTGCATCATGTACACTCTGCGCTTGATGAGCAGGAGCAGCAACAGCAGCAGCAGAAGGAGCATGTCTTAGCAGCCAACACCACACCAGCAGCAGCACCAGCACCACCAGGTGTTGCAGCAGCAGCAGCAGCAGTTGCAGCAAGCTGCGGTTTGTCTTACCTGGTGACAACGGAGCAAGCTGTGCTGCTAGTCATTGGAGTGCTGCAACTGCTGGCTGCTATGTCTGAGCAGGATGACCAGCAGTTGCAGTTTGACAGCTTAGACATGTACAGGCATGGGGCGCTCCTGCTGCAGCAGCAGCTAGTGGTGATGCAAACCTGTCCTGCTCTGCACGAGCGGCACAGCAGTGTGGTGCAGCAATCTGCGCAGCAGCTGATGCAGCTGCTGTGCTGGCAGCTGCAACAGGCAGCACAGCGCAGCACACCACCACGCGGTGCAGATGCGAGTGAATGGGAGGAAGTGGTGGACAGCATCAGCGACTCAGCCAAGGAGACACTGTTTGATGATCTTGTCGATCGCTGCTCAGGTTTGTGCTCACTCAGTAAGGGTTCACATGAATGGCATACAGCCCACACAACTGACTGCTACAAACATTTGCCTGCAGCAATGCTCGTTTTTTCTATTCCAGAGGTCTCATGCACGGCTTGGAACTTGACCTTCCATGCTTTTGAGCCATGCAGAGGTCTCATGCACGCTGCAGCAGCTGCTCCAATTGCTGGCTGCATTCCCCAAGCAGGGAAAGTGCTGGCCTTGCCGCATCTGCTTTACTGTACTACTCTGAACCGATGGTTGCAGTGTTGTTCTAGAAGCACAGCGCACACTGTCTGAAGTCATGCCAAGCATACAGCATGGATGCCACCACCCTTCACTTGTATTGATCTGTTATATCGGCATGGCGACCTGGTGGTCAACTAAGCCCCTCCATTGCTGTGTCATTGCTGTGCGCAGGGCCTGAACGCGGTCACCTGCTGCCGTCCTTTGCCGTCACCTACCCAGTGGATTACTTCAGCCGGCTGGACTGCGCAACACACTCCGCCATGACGCAGGCAGATACACAGGCAGCAATCGACCTGCTTCATGCAGGCATCTTGGCATGCCGTCAGTCACCAGCAGTGTTACTGCGCATACAGCCGCGAGGGCATAGGGGAAGAACCCCAGAACTTGTACGCACGAGGTTTCTAAATACAGCGTTTCAGCCCATCAAAATGATACAAAATGAAAGAAATGCTTGTATAATTTCGTTATTCAAGGCACGTGCGATACGGGATGTCCAAAAACGGCAATTGCTGGTGTCATGCAGACTGACAGCAAAGCTGACAATAATATATCCTCAGTAAAGCTCCCTTTCAGTATTATCTCAATAACATGTTATTAATAATATTTAACAAGTTATTTTGTCAGTTATATTGAGGCCATGTAAAGCCAGTTTCGGTAGTATACAACCGGTTACATCCTCCTTCATCTCAATACGAAAGATGTTTAGCCTTGTCTAAGAGATGCAATCTGTGACTGAGAGAGGCTCATAGGCAAGCTTTCAGTCCATAGGAGGCTTTCAGTGTGCAATGGAGGCTGCAGGCTGTCCAAAGGATGCAGTACAAGGGATGCTGTCTGAGTGCAAAGGATCTGAGTAGGGCTTAGCATTACATTACATTACATACTCCACCCAACAAGGAGTGGGAACCCCATTAGGAGCCAACGAGAGGCTCATAGGGCTCATAGCTCACTGCTGAACCCCGATGCTATACCCCCCAGGAGGCGATAGGAAACAGCTGTCTCGTTTATGCACACCCACAAAGATGCAGCTGCTGAGGGCTGATTTGCCAGCTGGTGTGAGGTGCAAGTCATCCTCTGCTGCTGGCAGCACCAAGCTCAAGCCCAGTATTTTCACTGCATCGGCTGCATTAGCAAGCCCACAAACAGCTCGGGCGGTCCACTGGAAACATCCCACACCAACCTGCAGCGGCAGTAGCAGGGCATAGGTAGTTAAGGTGCAGTAAGCCTGGCATTGCATGATTAAACCAGCACCTACTGCTTCAGCATGCCCAACAGGACTTTCAGATGGCCACATGTGTGCACAACCTGTGGCTTATGTGCCTCATAATCATACGCGCACCTTCCTTCCTAGTCACTAGGAAGGAAACCCCACGTATGATTGTGAGCCACATAAGCCATGCCTGGACTGCAGCAGTGCCTGGACAATTGGATTTAATGACATGATATTGCAAGGGCAAGTTCAGGAACTGAAAACAAGTGCAGATGGGGCCCAACCAAGTGGATTTTCCTGTTCACTCTTCATATGCTGAAGTCAGTGTGGGATCTGCTCACATGATCAAGAGCCGTTTCCAAATCCCACGCGTCTTCACCATTGTCATCAACAGTATCTATTTCATGCGCGATGTCCACAATTATGGTGTCCTGCTCGTCTGTGGGAGCTCCCTCAACTTCAACCCAGGCATACGGTAGCGAGGTCGAGTGAATTGGCTTCCGTTTGTGATAAATTATGCATTGCAATCAGGCGAGATGATTGCTGCCAGAACAGGTGGTCACAGGAAGATCAAGAAGAGCTTGACAAGTTGAAGTTGTGTTTAATTTATTCAGTTTCAGCAAGGCTAAAGTGCAGAAATTCACTAGTACAACTCAATGTAATGTATACTTGGATTGTATTACGGTCGTATCAAGCTCTGGGGTAGCATGGTAGGGCCACATGCAACAGCAGTAACACCTAGTGACAGTTACAGTGAGCGTGGCTGAAACCTGCATACTGCAGAAATTAATACAATATTGTCAATTCCAATTGTTTACTACCCGGGTGTGACTGATGTTTCAGTAAGTGTTACACGTCCCCCCCCCCTCCCCAGGAGGCTCCTGTGGAGTGCTCCGAGTACTATTCGGAATAGGCCTCACAAAAACTACAAACCAACAATACTCAGCAGGATCACCAGCTGTCTCATGTTCCTGGGCTGTAGACGCCAGTCTGATGACGATGTTCCATATGTTTTTTGAGTTGAATGAGCGCACTGTTGAGGGACAAGTGACACTGTCTGCAGACACGCACCTGTGACAGACAGCCTGGCACACAACAAAACATGCTTCTGATCACCAACAAAGATAGGAAATCGCTGACAGCCCCAGTAATCAACAGTTTGTAACCGCTGAGACCACCACCCTCTCCCCCCCCCCCCACACACACACAAGCACCAGCCACCCAACCCAACCGGACGACACAGCGCCACCCATGCAAACACGCACGCCAACACACCTCCCCAACACACCCAGCCACCCACCCTCAGACCATGCCATGACAATTTGCCATTGACAAATAACATACACTGTACCACAAAAATGATATTGCTATCGGCCCCGTGCCCCTCAGCAGCAGCAGAAGCAAGGCTTTTGCTGTACAGCTAGAATTTGTTAAGGACGTGCTGCTACACCATTCTTGTGCCTGCCCCTTGCAGAGTTACCACTGAGCATCCACTGCCTGACGTTTCCACATCACAGGTGTGTGCACCACCGATTTACCACAGCGATCTCCAGCTGCTGGAGCTGCTAGCAGCCGTGAACAGCTCTGTACACACGGCCTTGCCAAACTAATTGCCCATGTCAGAGATGTGCTTGACATGCGGCCTAATGACATTGACAAGTGAGTGCCTTTCAAAGACTGTTGCCCTGATGAAGGAGTAAGAGTAAGAATTGCGCCGCCTTTTATGCAAATTAATCTGCATGCACAAGCCGGTGCCTGTTGATAGCAGAAGCCAGTTTCAAAGCCTTCAAGGCTGCACATCTCAATGTCCATCAGGCTGGATGTTTTTGCTGCCAAACACGCACAGCTTGCCCTCCACCTTCAGCTTGCCCTTCACAGCCAGGTCACCCTGCATGCAGGTAGTTGCAGACAAGCGCACAGCCACGCAGGGCAGTTGGTAAGAGTGGGCGAGATACTTTTGCACCCTCATAGCATATCATGCTGACTGTTGCAATTGCAAGTTAGCAGGACACCTGAACTGCAATGTGCAATCTATCTGGGTATATGCACTGCCCTGCTTCAACACCTTCAAGATGTTTCGAAGGCTTCAGAACAAGGATTGAGGACATTAATCGCTCGTTTCAGGCTGAAAGAAAAAATCTGCCCTCATGTTGAGCAGTGAACTGCTGTTGAACATGGCTTTGTCACCAAGCAACAGGGTACAAAGTAGCAATATTCCTAATCCACATGTTGACAAACCGCAGCTGAGTGGCAGCAGGATGGTAGCATGCGGCTAACTGCCAGCCCCTCAGGACAGGAAATGATACAATTTATGCAGCAGTCACCCAACAAGATAGCCGCCTTTGTGCATGCTTGTTCTGTGGTGCGCCAGGATCCAGAGATGGCCGAGGCCTACCTTGCCCACACTTACCCTGAAAGTGATTGCTCAGATGACTTTTTGTCTGCTTGTTCGCTCTCTGATGGTATGGAGTGGTTTGATGCCCTAGACGATGATATACCGGTTGATGATTTGTTTTCTGACTACCATTCCCTATGAGCCTCTAGTTGGCTCCCTGTGGGTGCCCCATTTGAGGGGTCATTTTGTAATGTAATGTAATGTAATGTAATGTAATGTAATGTAATGTAATGTAATGTAATGTAATGTAATGTAATGTAATGTAATGTAATGTAATGTAATGTAATGTAATGTCACTGAGCCAGCTGCTGGCTGCTTGAAGCAGCTCACCGTCCACAAACACAGCACCCGTCACCCACCCTTCGAGCCATGCTGCATGGCAACTTGAAATGCCTCCTCCCCACTCCCCCCTCCTCGCTCATGCTGAAAGGCTTTAGCCAAGCAGCTCACCTTGACAAACAGATCATGGGTCACACAGACATGCCCGACTGCCTTGGCATTGCCCAGTATAATGACTGTGCCGGTCACACATGTGGAGCCCTCAATGTCCACATTGCCAGCAACAAACACATTGCCTGCGGCATGGCATACAGTCAGTCAGTCTGTCTGTCATACTCAGAGCAATCATCATTCAGTACGAGCGTGAAGGAAAGTGACAGTAAAACAGTGCTCGATTGATGCATAAACATGCATTTCCATAACAATCTGAATTCAAAAAGGCCCTTCCTTGCCCCGTGGCATCAACCAGGAGCAATAATTGCAAAAGAAGTAGTGCTGTTGTCATTTATTTGCCCCACCTGTGATGCAGCTGTCCCCACCGCTGATGCTGGCGCTGCCCAGCACAGCAACATCAGATGTCAGGCACAAAGCCTTGCGCAACACAACATCATGCTGGA
>CADDIJ020001640.1:0-52151 GCA_902809745.2 Tetradesmus lagerheimii | reverse complement strand
CCCCCCCCCCCCACACCCCGCAGGTGCAGCTGTGGAGCCGGCTGGGCCGCCTGAAGCGCAGCAGCTTCCCCAAGCTCACGGGAGGGGGGCAGATCTTCGGGGGAGGCGCCTCGCCGGGCCTGCTGTCGGTGCTGGCGGGGCGCCTGCTGTGCGACACCTACCTCTCCGGTGAGCAGCACGGCCGGCTGGCACGCTGGCTGGGCATGCACAGCAGCAGTGCTGCGTTGGGGTTGCAGGCACGCCTGCTGCAACAGATGCGTTGATGGCATCTTGCGCATCTGCCCTGCTGACAACAATGACTTTGCAGCCAACGTCTATCTGACACCGTGCGTAGCACATAAGCATGATCAACCTGAGTCGTGAACATAAACACAATGCTGCTGCGCTGCTGCGCTGCTGGCGTGCCACCCCTGCAGCGCGCGAGCTGGTGCGTGAGGTGGACTACACGCTCAAGACGCTGGCGCACAGTCTGCTGGGCCAAACACGCGCTGAGGTGGCGGCCGCAGACCTGCCGGGCCGCTACGAGAGCGCGCAGGGGCTGCGCGGGCTGCTGCTGCTGGGGGAGAGTGACGCGTGGCTGGCGCTGGGCCTGACCTTCCAGCTGTCAGGTGCGGCACGCGCTGGCTGGCAGGGGTAGCGCTTGCGTGATGTATATGGCTAGGCGGGTGTTGCATTGGTGCAGGCTGGGAGCACACACGCTGCAGTAGCTTCAGAAGCTCTTGCTCTGCTCAGCTTTTCTCCGGTGCTGTTCTGCAGTGCTGTTGCCTGGTTCGCGCTGGTGCTTGTCGCTAGCTCACTGCCGTCTGCTGCGCTGTTGTCCTGCAGTGCTGCCGCTGAGCAAGCAGCTGAGCGTGGTGAGTGGCAGCCTGTGGAGCCGCACCCTGCAGGGCGCCCGCGCGCAGCGCATCGAGATGCTGCTGCTGCACGAGTTCCATGCGCGCAAGTTCATCCTGCCCGACAAGCTCAGCCAGAAGGACAAGGCCGCGCTGGCTGACAAGCGCGCAGCAGGAGCAGCAGCCAGCAGCAAGGGCAAAGGGAAGAAGAAGGCAGCAGCAGCAGCAGATGAGGAGGTGAGATAGCAAGCAGGTGGTGCAACCTCCACTGCCAGGCTGTGTCTGTGTGTATATGTGCATTGCAGCCAGCTCCCTCATGCATGATGACACACTTGTGTCTGCCTCCACCTTCATGGCGCTGCTCATGGTGCTCAACACCGCTACTGCACAGCAGGCGAGCCTCCTGGTTGTTCTGCGCTCGTGCAGCATCGGCATGCATGCCAGTGCTATAACATCCGTATGCATGCCAGTGCTATGTCCAGCCAAGTACAGCACAGCTCCCTCACGCTCTTGCTGCGCCACCTGCTGTCGTGCGCTGCTGCTGCTGCTGCAGTATGACGGCCCCCCGCTGCCTGATGATGAGGCGGAGGGCGAGGAGGAGGCAGGGGAGGGCCAGCAGCAGGCAGCAGGCGCAGCAGCGGCCGTGGGCCTCAGCAAGAAGTCTGGCGGCAAGGGGCCGCAGTACGCAGGTACGTTCAGCTGGTGTGGTGCTGCTCCACGGCAGCTGCATACGTTTTGCACATGTACAGCTGTTGTTGCTCGCGACAGGTCCACGATGCAGGCAGCTTTGCACCTGCAGCCACCAGCAGGTGTGCCTGTGGTGATCTTCACCCTGCGCTGACAATGCATGCTCTTGCTGCTGCGCACTGCCTTCCCCTGCCCCTTCACTGCGTGCTGCAGGCGGGCTGGTGCTAGAGCCGAAGAAGGGGCTGTACGACAAGTACGTCATCATGTTGGACTTCAACAGCCTCTACCCCAGCATCATCCAGGTGCGCAGCAACACACAGTTGGCCCCCTTCACTGGCCATATCTGGGCATTTGCCAGGTTAGGTGGTCCTAGAGCGCAGTAGAACAGCCATGATCTGGCCTGCAGCCAATCAGCCAGCCAGGCTGTTCGTTCCGCACCATCTGCACAGCACGCACAGTCAAGTCTGATACAACAGCTGCCACAGTTTGCCTGGCCTGACACGCCACCTCGCCACTTGTCCCACACCGCACCTGCTGCTCTGCCCCGCAGGAGTACAACATCTGCTTCACCACGGTCAAGCGCCCCGCGCCTGGCGCCATGGCGGCGCTGCCGTCTGGCGCTGACGCTGGCGGTGCTGCTGGGGGCGGTGGGCTGGCGCCGCTGCCCACTGTGATCCAAGGCCTGGTGCGCAGCAGGAGGGAGGTCAAGGCGCAGATGAAGAGCTGCAGGTGGGGCTGCGTGGCGCTGGGGTGGTGCTGGTGGGCGGGCGGTGCAGCAGCGCACTGACATATGTCAAGGGTGCTTGCAGTGATGAAGAGCTGCCAGTGTGGTTTTGGGCAGGGTGGCGTGGTGTGAGTTGGGTGAGGTGATGCTTGCTGCAGCGCAAGTCGGGTCCTATGAAGTTCTGTTTGCTTGCTTGGTGGCTGCTGCTGCATGATGAGATGAGGCGCTGCAGGTGGCACGGAGGTGGTTTGGGAGTGGCTCCCTTCTTTGGGTTCCTCTCTTGCCAGAAAAAAAGGTGTAATTGATTGATTGATTAGGTGGCGCGGAGGTCAGGTGGGATCGTTGTGACAGCTGAAGTGCGGCGTGCGTGCTGGAGCTAGGCAATGCATGCTGAACCTGCCTGCGCCCTGCTTCCGTACAGCTGTGTGCAGCATGCTTGCTGCTTGTGATGGAAAAGGCAGCTCAGTTGTTCTCTTGCGTCTGGTGCTCGTGTGCTGCCTGCAGGGACGCTGTGCTGCTGCAGCAGCTGACCATCAGGCAGCAGGCGCTGAAGCTGACCGCCAACAGCATGTACGGCTGCCTGGGCTTCAACAACAGCAGGTGAGGCAAGGGGGGCAGGGGCTGGGGATGGCCAACAAATGGGCCGGTGGGTGTGCAGGAGGAGCAGCAGGCTGCTGGCTGATTACAACTTTCCTGGTGTAACAAACCTGCTATGATGCAGGCAAGCAGTCACGCAGTTGCAGCCACACAGTAAAGTCAACCACTGCTGTTGCCTGCCCTGGCTGCAGGTTCTTTGCGCGTCCGCTTGCTGAGCTGATCACGTGCCAGGGTCGTGACATCCTGCAGTCCACCGTGGAGCTGGTGCAGGAGCTGGGGCTGCCTGGCCTGGAGGTGGGGGGGGGGGCTGGGGCTGGTGCAGGTGCAGATCATCCGGGGCAGCAGCAGCAGCAGCATGCAGACCGGCAAGTCCTGTATGGTGTGTGTTTGCAGGAGCTGGGGCTGCCCGGCCTGGAGGTGGGGGGGGCAGCATGCAGGCGGCAGCACTCAGCAGCAGCACGTCAGTAGCGTGTCACAGATGCAGCTGTAGCAGCAAAGTGGTTTCACAGCAGTGCAGCTGCAGCAGTTCATCATATAGCAGTGCAGCTGCAGCAGTTCATCATATAGCAGTGCAGCTGCAGCAGTTCATCATATAGCAGTGCAGAGCTGGGCCTGCCTGGCCTGGAGGGGGGGGGAGGGGGCTGGCATGTGCGGAGGACCCGGGGCAGCAGCAGCAACAGCAGCAGCAGCATGCAGAGCGGCAAGTCCTGCATGGTGTGTGTTTGCAGCAGCTCAGTGTCGTGATAACGTGAGTGGCATGCAAGGGGCAGCAGTTGGCAGCTGCACGTCAGCAGCGTATTACAGATGCAGCTGCAGCAGTTCTTCATATAGCAGTGCAGGATCTGGGCCTGCCCGGCCTGGAGGTGGGGGGGACTGGCTTGTGCAGATCACCTGGGGCAGCAGCAGCAATAGCAGCAGCAGCAGGCAGAGCGGCAATTCCTGTCTAGTGTGTTTGCAGCAGCTCAGTGGCGTTATGATGTGAGTGGCATGCAGGGGGTAGCAGTCGGCAGCAGCACGCCAGCCACATGACAAAGATTCAGCTGCAGCAGCAGTGTGGTGATGTCGTGCACCACAGCAGTGCATGACAGCAGTGCATCTGCAGCTAGGCTGACATGCTGCCGTTGCTTGCTCCTGTCTTGCTGCTGTGCCCTGCCCCCCCCCCCTCCTGCCAGGTCATCTACGGCGACACGGACTCCATCATGATCCACACCAACAGCAACGACTACGAGGCAGCAGAGCAGCTTGGTGCGCGCATCAAGGCTGCAGTCAACAGGTGGGGCACTGGCAACCTTGCACATCGCATCATTAGCGCCCCGCACCCCAACATTTTTCGAGGTGTTCCTGCTCCCTCTTTACATGTTGCATTTTTCTCCAGCACTCGCAACAGCAGTTTGTGCCGCTTTGTCAAGATTCAAAACTTATACTGTCGCATTGTTTGCTGCAGAGAAGCAGGCTGGAACAGCCTGCTGCTTGTCTACTCCTCTCATGTAGCTGGTGCTTGCCGTATGACATGCGCCCCTCATGTGTCTCGCCTGCAACGTGCTGCTCTGCGTTGCTTCGTGTGTTGCTCTGCGTTGTGCTGCTGCAGGCGTTACCGGCTGCTGGAGATTGAGCTGGACGCGGTGTACCGCAGCATGCTGCTGCTCAAGAAGAAAAAGTACGCAGCAATCAAGGTGAGCCACATGCGGCAGTGAGCAGGCGCCGATATGCGCAGCACTTGGGTACCGTGCCTGCTCCGTCATCTGGTATGGTTGTGCAGCAGCCATGCGGCGAGTTATTGCAGGAACAGCCTCTGATTCACCCTCAAGCATTGCACTGAGACGCTGAGTTCTATGCATGCAAACACGCCATGTCACCTCTGCCTCGTGCATGTAACAGCACACAATGTGCACTGCGTACCTACGTTGGTGCTTTTTGTGCTCATTGTGCCCATGGTTGTACCTGTGTGTGTGTGTGCGGCTCCAGGTTGAGCGCGGGCCTGGTGGCGGGCCGCTGTTAGAGGCGCTTGAGGCCAAGGGGCTGGACATGGTGCGGCGCGACTGGTGCCCGCTCAGCAAGGACACAGGCAACTACGCACTGCAGCAGATCCTGTCAGGTGAGCTGGAAGGGGGCTGGGGGGGGGCGGTGACGTGCGTCGTAGAGCATACGGCAGCTGTGACATGCAGCGGCTGGCTGGCTGCTGGTAGCTGATACGCAGATGCGTACCATCAGCAGGGATCTGCTGCTGATGTTGTTGCGCAAGATGCGCCCTCCAGCACCACACTGGCAGCCGAGCACGTTCTCTTGCACCTTGCTGTTGGCCTGCAAGCCATTGCAGGGTGCTCCACCACCACGTGCCGTAATGACTGTGTCTGCCCGCCTGCCTCACCTGCCTGCCCCCTGCTGGCGCTGCAGGCAAGCCCAAGGCGGAGGTGGTGGAAGCGGTGCATGAGCGCCTGAGGCAGGTGGCGCAGCAGCTGCGCGGCGGGCAGCTGCCGCTGGGCAGCTTTGTCATCACCAAGCAGCTCACCAAGCGGCCAGAGGACTACCCCGATGCACGCGCACAGCCGCACGTGCAGGTGCGCTGGCGGCAGGGCACGAGCCTGGGCGGCGCTCTGTGTGTTGTGGCTGCAGGATGGGCGACACCACCAGCCGCTCACAGCAACACTGTTTTTCCACGCTGCATGGCCTTGCTTGTCTTGCTAATAATAATCAATCCTTGTAAGCCATACCTTTCGGCATCGGCAACAGCGCCTCACCCACTGGGGAGGCGGAAAGCAGACTGATTATTCTCTCTATTTTCGGTGTCTTGTCTTGCTGTTTGATGTATGCTGGTTGAAAGCTCCACACGTGCAGCTGGTTGTGCTGGGTGGATTTCAGGGCAGAACCTGAGGTTGGCAGGGGTTCTGCATGGTGTGTGCTTGCAGGACAGCCACTGTGCGGTACACCGCGGCTCACCCTGTAGGGCTCAGCCTGGCTATGTTGGTTTTTGGCGCTTGCCTGTCCTGCTGTGTCTGAAGACTCTTGTTTTCACTGTGCCTGTATGCCTGCGTGTGTGTCTGGCTGCGCCTGCCTGCAGGTGGCGCTGCGCCGGCGTGCTGCGGGCAAGCGTGACGGCGTGATGGCCGGGGAGACGGTGCCGTACGTCATCTGCCTGCGCCTCACCAACCAGCAGCTGCACCAGGAGCAGCAGCAGCAAGGTGACGCATCAGCAGCACCTGCAGCTGTCAAGCAGGAGGATAGCAGCCAGGTGCAGCAGCAGCCAGCAGCAGCAGCGCAAGATGCTACCCCCAGCCCAGCAGCAGCACTCCAGCAGCAGCAAGATGGCAGCAGCAGCCCTGCACCTGCAAGCGCTGCTGCCAGCGGCAGTGGTGTGCGGGCTGCGTCTGCGCCTGCAGGCGGCAGCAGCAGCAGCAGCGGTGGGCTTGCTGAGCGCGCGTACCACCCTGACGAGCTGCGCTGCGACCCTGCCCTGGTGGTTGACGCGGACTACTACCTGGGCACGCAGGTGCTGCCTGTAGTGGTGCGCCTGTGTGCACCTATAGAGGTGCGTGCCAGCGGGGGGGAGGGGGCGGGCCTGCGCGGTATTATATGAGTTGCCAAGAGCACATTAGGAATGAATGTGCTGCTCCTGCACACAACGCTGTGCATGATTTGCATAGAGGTGCATGTCAGGGGGGGCAAGAGATAGGACACACCTTTGGTATTACTTTGAGGTTGTGGTGCTGAGCTGTGACTCATGAGGTTGACTTGAGAGCTGAAAACTTCTTCCAAACATCTATTGGGTGCATGCGCGGCAAGAGTTGTGAAGAGCTTGTGCATGTGCTGCGTCCTGCGCACACCACTGTGCATGGTTTGCCGCAGGTGCAACCTCGCATCACATCTGCATGCACAGGCACAGGTACCGGCAGGTGGGCTGTGATGTTGCTGGTGCTGTGCTGCTGTGTGGTGAGCTCAGGCTTGCCCGTTGCTGCTGCTTCCCCCCTGCAGGGTACCAATGCGTCCCACCTGGCGCAGTGCCTGGGGCTGGACCCGTCCCGGTATGGTGGGGGTGGCAGTGCAGGCAGCAGCATGGCGGCAGCGCTGCGGGAAGAAGCCATGCAGGTCGGCAGCATGCGTCTTGATGCTAGGCATCCAGATCCTCATGGGGGTGGTCAAAAGTAAACCATGTTACATACTGGACTGTATGTGCTTTGGCGCTGCGTGCATTGCCTGTGACAAATGTAGCAAGAGCAGCAGCAGCGCCTGGCGCAGCTAGGGTAAAGCATACAGCTTTCTCTTCAGCTAGCTATACCATCCTGTGGGCGTGCAGCAGCAGCAGCAGCAGCAGCAGCAAGAGCTGTAGTGGCAAGGCTTGTGAACAAGGAGTTGAGCTCGAGTGCATTGCGCGACAGCTAGGCACCGCCTTACAGTAGCGCAGCTGGATGCTGTCACCGAGCAGTTCCATTCTGCAGCAGGTGTCCTGCTGTGATCAACCCTGTGCCTCGCACTGCTGTCTGCCTCCAGGTGACTGGCAGCCTGCTGGACGATGACGGGCACTACGCGCAGTGCGAGCCGCTGCTGCTGGCCAGCGCCAACGGCACCAGCTGGGAGTTCAAGGGCGTGCGCGCAGCACTCAGGTGAGAGAAGGGGGGGCAGCGCGATGTGGACGTGGCGGGGCAATACCTTCGCTTATGCGGTCAGGCATGCTTATGCGTGCCTACAGCAAATGCCGAGTTCAACTCTAAGAGTGCAGCTTTATTCTGGCTTAATCGCGAGTTCAACATTTGTTCCTTGGCGCTGCTCTGCGTTCACCCTGAGTCTTGTATGCCATTCGAGATGGCGAACGGCCTACTTGTCAACAACCCCCCCCCCCCTTTGTAGCCAATTCACCCTTTCCAGCTGCGCAGTGCGTTGTATGCCCGTGCACACCTCATGTTGCTGTTGTTGCTGCTGCTGCTCTCAGCAGGTTTGGCTCCCCCGGCGATGCGCTGCTGACGCCGCCAGATGCGGTGGGTGACGCTGCCGCTGAGCTGAGCCCTGCTCAGCTGGCCAACCAGGCACTGCTGGCTGCACGCCGCGCCATTGTGAGGTGAGGCACGCAAGCAAGGACCACAAGCCAGCCAGCCAGCAAGCAGCAGTTGGCATCCCACAAGTATGCAAGTCATGAGGAGGAACACAATACTACTTCGAGCGTGTAACCAGGCACAACTCCCAGAGGAACACATGCGATCGACCAGCGCCTGGTGTAGAGGGCACCTGCTGGGTCTAAGCACTGGCCGAGTGGCCTTGCGGACTGCACCCTGCTGTAGCTCACCTCGTGTTGTGTTGCTGCTGCTGTGCACCCACCTGCTGTGCAGGTACTACGACGGGCAGCTGGTGGCTGACGACGAGATGGCAGCAGCAGCGGGCTGCAGCGAGTGCCGCGATGTGGTGCTGGCGCCGCCACCTCCCGAGGCGCCAGCAGGCAGCATGCCGCGCCCCGCAGCAGCAGCAGGCAGCGGCAGCGGGCTGGTGCTGCTGAGCAGGGCGTACAGCGAGGACAAGCTGTACACGCAGGTGCGCGCTGGACTGATGCTGCTGAGGCTGGCTATGGTAGCGGCTGCTGCAGTCATGCGGCTAACAGCAGGCAGCACATGCACAGTTGGTGGTGCTTCGTACTCGCAAATCAGGCCTTGCAGATGCTGGAGGCATTGACACCGCAATGCAGGTGCTGATGAGGAGGTTGCTGCTGTTTACACCTCTGCACAGCTGGCGCTAATGCCAGTCAGAACAGTGTCCATTGCATGTCCCCAACACCGCCCTGCCTTGCCTGCCGCCTTGTTCCGCTGACTGTGCTGCCCCTTTGCCGTTGCCTGCTGCAGCTGTGCCACATCGTCCGGCTGCTGGACGTCAACACAGCACTGGCCCGCCTGCCTGACAAGCAACGGCGCGATGCAGCATATGTGCAGCTCAACAGCAGCAGCAGCGGTGGCAGCACTCCTGTGGTGGCAGCGCTGGCTGGCGCTGCTGCTGTGGTGGCCAAGCTGCGTGACGCATGCGGCTACCGCTGGGTGAACCTGGGCCAGCTCTTTGGCAGGCTGCGCAACGGCAGCAGCCAGCAGCAGCAGCAGCGGGCTGGCGGCGTCGGGCTGCCTGCTGTGGCCACGCCTGTCAGGGTTGCTTGAGCACAGCTAGGGTTGGTGCCCGGAGCCGCGTGTGCAAGATGCCGGCAGTCTTTGGCCGTACTTATATTTGCAGCAGCTCCAGCAGGCTGGCTTCGAGTTGCATTGACGATCCGGGACGCAGGGGGTTTGCACGCTCAGAAGTGTTTGGGGTCACGGTGTGAATGTTGCAGTGCGCGACAGCCTGGGCTCCGAGCAGTGTGTCACGTGCATGCCGATTACTGCCTGTGCGGGGAGGCTGCAGAACTTCAGCAACGTGTGGGGTGCGTGCTGTTGCCAGTGCCAGGCAGATAGGATCTATCACATGTGCAGGCAGTCGTCATAGGCTATGGCTTGATTGGGTAATTTGATGATGATGATGATGATGATGATGATGATGATGGCCATAGGCTATGTGTATACGTACTAAATGGTTGTCTGTGTACGTAGCTACGTATTGTATAACTGCAGCTGTAGCTATTGCTGGCAGCAACTCATGCTTTCAAGCACGGCAACTACGTACCGTGTCATGGTAGTGGGCCCAGCTTGCTGCCTGGTGGCCTCCTCATCATGTGGCAATCAGGCCATGGCATCAAATGCTTGCTTCTTCTAAGCTTGCATATGCATTGGCGTTGATGCTATGGCTTGAATGGGTGATATGATGACAATGAAGCTTGCATTGGAACCGAGTGATGTGCCACAGGCTGCAATTCAATTCGGCAGCGCATGTGCAGCCAACAATTGTAGTACACATCATAACCGTTACTGTTTTAATAGAGCGGGCGCTGTGGTGAAGCATTGCATGAAGGTATGATGTTGCTTTCACCTGGAGTCCAGGATCCACCTAACACGTTCACTTCACATATCTGTGCGCATGTGCACATGTGCACCACGATGTCATCATCATCATCATGTTACCCATTAAGCCATAGCATCAACGCCATCGGCCCCGCGCCCCTCATGTGCACCACGATGTAAGGGTGCGGTTCCTTCTGCTTAGGAGACAAGTTGTCCCAAGCAATCCGATCCGATGCAAGTTGCATGTAATGTAGTAAGTTGTGGCTTGACGTGTCCCGAGCATGGTGCTGCACTAGTGCAGTCCTGCCGCGGCGGCATGTGAGCGCTCTCACAGCGCGCCCCTGAGGGCCTGCTGGCCGTCGGACTCCGACGCAGTCACTGCGGCGTGCCAAACGCGCTGGAATCGCGCTTGCGAGCCTTGCCATGATCATCATCATCATCATGTTACCCATTAAGCCATAGCATCAACGCCATCGGCCCCGCGCCCCTCAGGAGCGGAAGAAAGAGGGAGCACTGCTCCATTGTGTTTGCAATTATTACGCACATCCCAAGCTTGGACAAGATGCTCAGCAATGCTCCTAGATATCACTCGGCACACCCCCCTACTACCCCAAATATCATCAGAAACAAAACGCAACAACTTGGTGGATGCATCAGTCAACGACAACACATTGCGCAATTTTTCAGCGCCGCCAGCAGCATCACGCAAAACAGACCGAATTTCATCAAGCATAGTATCCCTCTGAGCAGAAGTAGCGGGACAATCAAACATCAGATGTGACAAAGACTCAACACCCTGACCACAAGCGGGACATGCTGTGTTAGAATCAGCTCTGCTGCCGCCATAACGACTGGTACGCTCATGCACGCAAAGACTGCCCATTCGAACACGCATCAGCAACTCAATACCACGCGTTGGCGCACCAGAACACAAAAAGGGCCTAGCCCTTTTAAAACGCATGGCATCAGCATGTGTAGGGTGCACATGCGTGATGTAACGGCTCAAAGTAGAGTGCTGCGGTGATTCACAAACAATTGTGTCTGCATGCAGCTTCCTGACCTGACGGTTGATGTGATTCTTGCACGCATTAGCTCGATCAGCCGCCGCCTCAACATCCACACCATACTTGCAAAGCAAACTCTGCACATACTTATGCCAAGGTGTCACCGCAACAGCACCAGTAGGGCGCTTCCACTCAGCTGAGAAAACCTGACGTGGCAACCGACAGTTCTGCATACGCTGAACCCTAAAGTAATACTCCATCGCCCTCTGATGAAGCCACATGTGCAATGGCTTCACACCCCATTCAGCCAGAACAAGTGAAGTGCAAGGGCGCTCCTTGCCACAACGCATTGAGCACTTGATGATGTCGGTCTGCACTTTGTCAATCTGTTGCAGTTGCCTTGCAGTTGACGGAAACCAGACCTCACTGCCATATTCAACAATCGGGCGAACGCATGTAAGCAGAATGGTACGCTTTACTTCCACGCTGATGAGCCGGCTCTTCCAAACTGGCATGAGCCCACCCTTCACACGATGCACTTTTGCCAACATCTTCTCAAAGTGCGTATTCCAGTTGCAGGCATTGTTGAACCACAGGCCAAGGTAGCAGTACTCTGATACAACAGGCGCAGGCACACCATTCCAAATGATGCCAGAGTCAGCCAACTGGCTGGGCTGTCTAGCTGGTGAGACATGCATGACAGCAGACTTCAAGCTATTCAGCTTGAACCGCCACTTACAACTGTATTCATAAACTGTTGCAGCCACAGCCTGGACCTCAGCCAGAGATCCGCACACAGCAACAAAGTCATCAGCCTGCATGGCTGCCACAACCTGACCAGCAGGTTCGTCACAAGGGCCCATAAGGGTGATGCCAGGGTGCTTTGCATGCACCTCATGCAGCAGATCATCAATGAAGTACAGGTACAGTGTGGGGGAAATAACATCGCCTCATGCAAACCAAGGTCACATGTGAAGCTCTCAGTGACATGACCTTCGTGAGACACCACACGGCGTGCACCCTGATACAAGTTGTAGAGTACACGGAACATCTTTCCACGCACACCCTTGTCCACAGCTTTTGAAAGAGCCCATCAAGCCACACTGTTGGGAAAGCCTTATAGGTGTCAACAAACAGCACATAAGAATCCTTCCCCTCAGCTTTCCTCCCACCCAACACCTCTCTGAGCACACTCTGGTGGTCAGCACAGCTGCGCTTGGGACGAAAGCCGTTCTGGCTCTCGTGCAGCAGCGGCGTTCCTGCTGCTGTAGCAGCAGTTACACGCTGCTGCTGCTGCTGCTGCTGTTGCGCCTGCTGCTGCTGACGTGCCTGCTGCTGCTGCTGTTGCGCCTGCTGCTGCTGACGTGCCTGCTGCTGCTGCTGTTGCGCCTGCTGTTGCTGCTGCTGCTGTTGCGCCTGCTGCTGCTGCTGCCGTTGCTGTGTCGTGCCCTCCGCCACTGACTTGCCTTCTGCAAAGTTGATGAGGCGCTGGTTGAGCCTTGCCATGATGGTGGCACCCGGCATGATGCTTGCACCACGGTGGTGATCCCAACCTGGCCGCCCAGCCGGGCCGCTGCTCAGCCGCTGAGAGGTCGGACTCGTTGCTCACCTAAAGCCAGCACTTCTGTACAGCATACATGTATGATAGATTTCATCAACTTCACATTTTAAAGTTACATGGGTACCCTCGTTCGTGTGGGGATCCAATGAGAATGCCAATGGCGGCAGCCATCACATACAATTCAGCAAGTGGTTTGAGGCTGCACTGGGGTCAGTACTGACCCCGTGCCACGGTGGCTATGATGGGGCTGTCACTTGGTGCCCGTCACATGTGCCACAAGTTGCGCCGCGCAATGCACACTATCGTCACTGTGACGACACCTGCAGCGGCTCAGCCTCGGCGTGATGCATACCCTGGTCGTGCCACGTAGTACGGCAGCACAACACAACAACAGGCGTCTGCGCAGCTACTCAGCCGCCTGACAGAAACGGCAGCAGCTGGCAGCTTCCCTGTGCAGGCCGCTCACAGCCTGTGAGCCTGGCAGGCTGCAGCGCCGACACAATCAACAATCGAGACAGATACAATGCAGCAGTGCTTCCTTCATTCCATCCCATGGCGCGGATCTTATCGATAATCGCTTTAGCGATGAAAACAACACAATACGATGCTACCCACTCCCTCCATAACATCCTGGCTCCACCACAAGGCAGTGCCACTGTGCAGGAGCCCCCCCCCCCACACACATGCGACAGGCCAATGGTCATAAGCTTATGCAGCGTGTATTTTGCACACTGCCAAATTGGCACCAGGTTCTGTTGAGCAGAGTCTTGCGTTTGATGGCAGGTGTATGCAATTCAAGCAGGCATTCAGATCAACCTTGGCACAGCAGACCCACATCATCAACACCATCAAGAGCAGGTGCACCCAGCATACGCTGCGCACCGTGCCAACCAGACACCCGCAAAGCAGTCATGTGTTGTTATATTTTCAGCGAGCCTGCAGGCCGCACATGTGTAAATCGTGGTCGCAAGTAGGACATATCCGTGGTTGACACGCCGGCATGGAGCACCACTGGCCTACAACACCAGCTAAGCTGGGGAGTGTTCTTCCGCATGTGGTATAACCACACACTGTACTGCATTCTTCTTGCCTGCGTGCTTTCATACACAGGCAATCGCGCAAGGTACACTAACATACGTGTTCTGCAAAGCTGACCAGTGCACCATTTTCACATACCCCGAAAACTGCGGTGTGTCCCCAGGCTGCAACCATTTGCAGCCAAAAGGGTCAAACATCATCACATCTGCATGTGGACAGAGCGTATCAACAAGCACCGGGCTTGCCACGGATGACGCAGCAGCAGCCATGCCAGCTGCCTGACGCTGGCGCAGTGCATAGCATGCACTGCAGACATACAGGCCGCCATGAGTGCAGCAGTGAAGCCGCACCCCCAGCACCTGACCCAGCAGCTCCACAGGAGGCACTACCACAGCACTACTCGGTGTGAGCAGCCTGCAGACACACATCTTTGATGCTCAACACACCTACACCCACATATGGCAGCAGAAACACCATGAAACATCATGAAGAAGCCTATATTTGCAGAACATTCCGACCCCAAGCAAGATGAGCAAGCAGGCCCGGCCGCTACACAAAGTGCGCATCACTGCAGGCAGCAGCTCCGGCTGCAACAATCAACAGCTGCAAGGCTCAAATTTCATATGCATTTGTGCCACAGATCTGGTTTGTTGCCGCCTTATGCCGCATGAGTCGCCCTTGTTCTTGCTTCTGATTGTGAGGTCCTGACAACATGCTCTTGGTTGGTGTGCTTCTTCAGCACAAGCTGCTGGCTGAGTGGGGTGTGTCTCTGACACACCGCAGATATAATTGCTTGCTTATCCTGGAGAGAACTTGTGCTCATCTGATGGCGTCAATGTGTTGCATCGAGCGCTCATCTCCTTTTGTCACGTGTTGACTCTGTGCTCATTTGGGGAGGCTCATACCATCTAAGATGGTGACTGGACCCACATGTAACTACTCTCTCTCAAAGCAGCTGACAGCAGACACAGTCAGAAAGCACCCTCAGAAACCCATGCAGGCAGTCTGGCTGCACCAAACACGCATTCCATGTCGCAAGAAGCACCAAAGGCATCCACCAGCAGCATACATTTGGATGGAGGGACTGATCCTGAAACAGACACCACGACAGTCGCCACACACAGCCAGGCAACAGCTTGACGTGATCTGACGCCAGTTGACAGCTGCTGCTGAGCAAAATGCAGCGTACACATGCGTCTACACCTGCGTCCTCCGCTTTCTCTAAAGGCGACTGCTTGCTTGCCAGCAGCCCAGGCAGGCGCAACGCAGCCCAACACCCGGCCGCCAGTCGCCAGCGAGCCAAAGCCACAAAGCACACCAACACCCGCACAGGTCTTGTTTCTGAAAAGAAAAGCTTTGAGGAACGACAAACCAATGTGCTTCCATTCTATTTCAGTGGATACGCAGCACTTCCACGTTATTGCTCTGGGTTCTACCTGTAAGCCTAGTCCTATCTCACAGCGCAGCCGCAAGCTGCTCTAGATCCTGAAGCGCACCACACCACCCTACCACTCCTCGCCCACAGCAGTGCCCTGTCAGTCCCAGACATGTCACCCGGGCCCCATTGGCCCACCCGCAGCCCCATCCCCCCCTTGCAACCAGCCGCACTCACCTCAGGATCTGCGGCTCCTCGGTCCACTCCAGCCCGCCGACCAGCCGCCGGTGCTTGAACAGCCACTCCAGGCGGTCCACGGCAAACAGCACTGGCTCAGCGTGAACACGCGCCGCGGCAGCGCCAGCCGCACCAGCTCCATGGCCGCCAGCGGCTCGCTGCCGTCCACGTTGCGCTGCTCGCTGAGCGTGCCGCGCTCCATGCCGCGGATGCCGCCCGTGATGTACAGCGCGGCAGCCAGCGCGCCTGCAGGGTACTGCTGCTGCGGGATGTGGTCCACGAAGCGCGCCGCGTCAATGTGGCAGCGCAGGCCGCCTGCTGGCGTGATGACAGGCACGCCGCGCTTGACCAGCTCGTCAACCATGAACCTGCAGCGCAAGCAGCAGCAGCAGCAGCAGCAGCAGCAGCACAAGTAAAAGTGTAGCAAGTTCACAAGTGCAGGCGCGGAGCTTCATCTCAAAGTGACATACACATGTACAGTCATCGGCTCCACATGTACAGTCATCGACTCTGACCTCCCCTCCAGTCCTTTGCGGCTGCTGCAGTCATGAGCTGCCGCCCATCAAGTACTGCTGTCCAAGCCCTCCCCTCCCACTGCGCAGCACCGCGCACCCGATGAACTGCGGGCCCTGGCTGATGACGTCGGGGTCCATCGTCTCCTGCAGCCCCACAGCCAGCGCCTCCATCTCGCGCACGCTCATGCCGCCGTACGTGAGGAAGCCCTCATACAGCGGCACAAGGCCGCGCATGGCGCGGTAGTGCGCCTCACTGCGCACGCAGATGCCGCCGCCACGCGCACAGCCCAGCTTGCAGGCACTGAAGTACAGGATGTCGCAGCAGTCAGCCTGCAGCCAGGGAGGGGGAAGGGAATGTGCGCGGCAGCAGCGGCAACAGGGATGCGTGGTTGCTGCTACATGCCAAGACCGGCAGTGGCAAGCATGGCAGCACAGCAGTGTGCAAATGTAGCAGCAACTCATGCTACTAGCAGTCGTACTGCATGCACCAATGCTGCTGCTGCTCAGTACTCCGCAGGGCCTGCAATTCAACTGCCAGTCAAGTGCCAGTCAACTGTGCAGCAGCAGGCCGCACCATTGCGCGTGTGATGCCGCGGATGCTCATGTCCCTGCAGGCCTCCTTACGCGTCTTGACAAAGTGCAGGTTGTCAGCCAGCAGGCTGGTGTCCATCACCAGCATGCAGCCGTAGCGGTCACACACCTGAGGCGCAGCAGCAGCGCCGCATGAAGAAGTACCACCACAGCATTGTATGCACATCTCAAGAGCTGTGCTTGCTTGAATGTAGCAAGCTGTGCAGGGCCAGCTGAACAGTGCCCAAGCCAGCAGCCACTGCTGTGGGTATGTACTGGCACATGGACAGACATAGGCAAAAATGCCACAGGCACGAGCTGCTGTGAATATTCATTATCAATACAACAACATTCACGATGGTGACGATGGTGACGATGGTGACGATGGTGACGACGACGACGACGACGACGATGACGATGACGACAACGACGACGACGACGACGACGATGATGATGATGATGATGATGATGATGATGATGATGATGATGATGATGATGATGATGATGATGATGATGATGATGATGATGATGATGATGATGATGATGATGATGATGTCATTGCCTTGCCTCGCTGTGCTCGCGCTTGCTGCTGCAGCTGCCCCCATCCACAGCCCTGCCGGCGGCTGCCCTGCCCGCACCTCGCGCACGTCCCTCAGGTTCTGCAGTGAGAAGGGCTGCCCTCCAATCAGGTTGGTGCCGGCCTCCACACGCACAAAGGCCACCTTGCCTGGCGTGTAGCGCTCGATGCAGGCTGCCAGCTGCTTTCAGTCCATGTCCCCCTTAAATGGGCTGCAGCTGGTGACCTGCAGGCCCTCGTCAACCACCAGCTCCTCAACCACGCCATCCTGCAACGTGATGTGCACCTTGGTCGTCTGGGGCAGCAGCAGCAGCAGCAGCAGCAGTGGGTGTGCAAACAGGCAAGAGGTGTTCGCTGCTATGCACATGCTGGGGATGCAGTGGTTAGTATGAGCGTTGTGTGTGCGGCACGGGTGACTAACAAGACAATGCAGCCAGGACACAGCACAACAGCCAGGGCAGCCAACTCTGCTGAGCAAATAGCCTTCGCAGAAACAACAACAATGACTCAAGTCAGGGCTGCCAGCAGCATGTAACGATGGCCGAAAGCTGCTCACATGCCACTGACTGCTGGCAGCAGCAGCTGGCCTTGCAGGCTGTGCTCCACATACATGGCCAGCGCCTGCATGCACCCGCTGCATGCGCCGCAGCGGGCGCCGCCTCACCGTGAAGTGGTAGTTCATGGGCACTGCGTAGCCCGGTTGCACGAAGACCTTGGCCAGGATGTGCTCGCAGGCACGGCCCTGGTGGGCTGGCAGGAAGTGCTCCATGCCACAGATGTCGCGCAGCGTGGCAGCCAGCCGCGTAAATGTGGCGCTGCCTGCGTACGCGTCGTCAGCCACCATCATGGCAGCCTGCTGCTGGTCGCTCATGGCGTTCACACCTGCGCGAAAGCAGCGCCAAGATGGCAGGCAACACCAGCAGCAGCAGCAGTAACAGTGTATCCTGGTTGGGTCTCCCAGCACTGAAGGCTGAGCACGCTGTGGTGCTGAAGAGCACATGCAGTGATGGCGTGTTGCTTTTCGCTGCAGCCGGCACTGCCGTCAGGATTTGATGCTTGCGGCCAGACAGCAACTGCAGCACCAACACATTCTTGCAGGAGGATGACCATAACTCCTGCCACTGCGCAGGCACATGCACACACAGCTGCTGCTGCTGCTGCTGCCGGCAGCCAGGCGCCATGTGCTTCCACTTCAGGGCTCAGCCGGCTACGCACCGCTGTCCGTGAGCATGTCCAGGAACACGTCCGTGTTCTGCAGCAGGAAGGTGTTGTAGCCGGCGCCTTGTATGCAGGCCATGCGCTGCTCCAGAGGCGCCAGCGTCAGCTTCTGCACGATGCGCACCTGCAGGATGCAGCAGACAGTGGCAAACTTGAACCACCACGTCTCAGCGTGCTGGGTATCATCATGGCATGGGTTGCTTGCAGGACATATTTGCTTGCAGGCTGCCTGTGCTGTACCAGTATGCAGATATGTGCGACCACACTGCATTGCCGGATTGTCACCCTGATGAAGCCACATTGTAGTCTGATTTTCATTGGGCAGCAGCAGTGAGGGCTGCGCGCGTTCACATCCACAGCAACTGGCTGCCAGCTGCACCTGACTGCAGCATAGATCGCCCACCTTGTGCATCTCGAGGGGTACCACGTTCTCATCCTTGTAGAAACCTACTTTGGACATTGTCACAGTTTTGAAGTGCGAATCTCAGCAGCAGACCCAACCACCAGCATAGATCGCAAGTTTCGGAATACCGACAACAGGCCAGAGCAACTCGCTGCAGGCGATTGCGATAGCATACCCGGTCCTCAGTAGATACTGACGTACGCGATGCAGAATCTATTCATTAGAATGTTTCGGGCTACCCGTCACTTGTCAGTCCCGTGCGGAACACGTAGCAGTCTCGTAAGCTCTTCGACACTCTCTGCACTCTCTGCATATAGGCGCGTTTGATACACAGGAACAGCCAATTTATTAAACACATGGACGTGGACGGCGCATGCGTGACGTGCAGTGAGGTGCCAGCTCACTGCCGGTTGGTCCTTTTCCAGGTCTTGCAGTCACTGCTGTGCATGCTGCTAGCTTGGCCATGTCAGACACACCATAAGCTAGGGGTGTTGCCAACACCCTTCCATCACAGAATATGTGCAATATACTACGGACGATCTTTAACCACAGCACGTAGAAGTTACTACACGTCCCAAATATCTGCAGCAACTGACAGCCAGCATCAGCTCACTGACTGGCAGCAACACAGTAACGGTTTCGGTAGCCTACCGCTGGCAGCTTGGGTATGCGGCAGGATCCCTGCATCAAAGGGGTTTCCCTGCTAATCAAAGGCCAGGAGGCGTGCATGGTGTTCCTGGAACTGAGCAACAACCGTTGCACAGTGACTGTGCCACAGTTACAACGGTTGCTTTCTTGATTGGGGGAGTTACACGTAGGCCGTTCGCCATCTTAGATGGCATGCACCGCACAGGGTGATCGCAGAATAGTGCAAATGAGAAGAAGATTGAACTAGTGTTGAAGCCAGAATGACCCTGCACTCTCAAACGGAGTGGAACATGGCGTATGGGATAGGCACAGATAAGCGTGGATTGACAAAACCATACAACAGAGAAGGTGAACTAGTTGAAGCCACGATAGGCACAGCACATAATGAGCATGGAGATGTTTCAACAACACCAGAGATCATTTGTAACACACACTCTGCATGCATGCAGAGCCGATGCCACACCATTCAACATCGGATGTGTGTTTTGTATCGTGTGGCACGCAGTGCGAGTGATCAATGTGCAGTTTCAAAACAGGGCTGCAGTCACTGAGTGCAGGGGTGCTGCTGTGAAGAGACAGAAGCATGGTTGCAGTAGGACCTTTTGCTGGGCTTGCCATGTGCGACGGTCAGCCAAAGCAGCTGGCACCGTGCCAGCGGCAGTTGTGGCGACCGTCACCACATATGAGATGCTGCGTAGCGCGCCTACATGGACAGCCCAATCGGAGCACTAGCTACTACCTGAGTGCAGTACTGCTCAGCAGTCACCGGGTGACTAGAAGGACAGGGCGCGTCCCTCCTGGCCCAGCACTGTACTGCAGGTGCGCAGCTTGCTTCGTCCTGGTGTCCAGGCTAATAATAATCAATCCTTGTAAGCCATACCTTTCGGCATCGGCAACCGCGCCTCACCCACTGGGGAGGCGGAAAGCAGACTGATTATTCTCTCTATTTTCGGTGTAAGGTAGACCACCCAGACCCTTACACCCCTTCCTAGGCAGCATGTGGGAATCACCCCATACGGTGGACTGCATACCTAGCAGGGCCGGTGTGTATATAGCCAGCAATCGACGGAGTCCTGCGGAGAGTCGCGAGGACATTAGCAGCATCCTTCCTTCGGCTTTCGCCGACTGTATCCCTGAGTCCAGAGACATACTGCTTAGGCTCAGAATCGAACCTGCAACCTTTCGGCCACTGTTCGTCCGTCATCACCACTGCGCCACGTGTTTAACGTCCCGCTGGTGTCCAGGCTCTGTGTGTATTCGCTCTTCGGCCTAGGCTGCAGCCAACAACTGCTGCAGTGGCAGCTGCGCATGCTATGACGTCTCTAGTTTGGCTGAATCGTGACACAACCATCCAGGGTCATACCTCCGTATGTATCGTTGCTACACGGGGCCGTGACGTGGCTGGTGCGAGCACGTAGCAGGGACATTCCCCCAGCATGCCAGCACCGGGATGTCCCCGTCACGGCCGAAGCACGTTGCCACCGTAGAGCATGGCACTATGATGGACAAGCGCGAGTTCCCCGGGATCATCGAACTGCCTGCAGGAAGGTGCCACTAGTGCTAGTACTGGCTGCCGCCGCCGCAGAGTTGCAGGTCAGCCAGTACCACTGCAACATGCCTGCGTGTTCTGTTTCACGAGTATGCAAACAGATCCTGTTTCTTCATGCTCTTTGATGGTGGGACAGTGAGCATCAGCGGTGCCGGCAAGTGAGTTCAGATTGTGCTGGGTCTGGCGACAAAACCCACACTGTTACAAATTTCGCGCTTCCCTTTAAAGCCCTATTGTATAAGAAGCATGATAATGTTGTTTTTACCAACTTAAATTCAACGGCTTCGCTCCCTTGCATCTCAATCACTCCCATCATACCCAGCTTCCCGCCGCATGCACACAGATTGGCGCGTTCTATTGAGCCGGCCCCTAAGCGGGCAAACTGTTTTTGATAGGCCCTAAGATGTTTGAAACGGCCATTGTGGAGCTTTGGGTGCCCGTGATTGTGTTTGCCCACGTTTTCAGTGCCTTCTGGTTCATCAAGACATTTCTAGTTTACGACCCAAGGCCGCTGCGTTTATTTAGACGTAGACGCTCATCAGTAGTATCTCTGCCCAAGGCTAGGGTGTCTGAAGCAGGAGGAGAGGCAGACACAACCGTAGATGAAGTGCTCGACAGCAGCTGCGGTCAGAGGGGCGTCTCGAGCAGCAACCTTTCCAAGATATGTGAGTATGTTTGCTGTTTGCATTCACCGCCGCTCGATGCTCCAAGCACCTGGCATGACCAGTAATCGCCTGCGTGGCAGCAGTACAAGCCGAAGATGCAGTAAGAAGTGCGCGCACTGTCTCTTATTCAACAGGTGAAAGTAGCTCTACGCATGACGAGCTGTCGTCCAAGGGCTCGCCTGGTGCTGCGGTGACCAAAGTGGAGAAGGTGCACCTGGAGTGGCAGCAGCTCTGCTGCACTTACAATGCCGCAGGTGGCAAAATCGTTGTCCTGGACAACATATGGGGACAAGCAACACCTGGAGAGATGCAGGTCAGACCAATGGCAACCATCTCTGTGGACTTGACCCAGTGAAAATTGTTCAGCATGCTGCAGGACAGCTGGGTGGTTGACATAACAGCATATCCAGCAGCTGCTGCGGACTGACATCTGACAGGAGCAATGCTCCCGAGGATATATCCACTGTTGTAGCAGGAGGGCACTGCTGTGTTGTTTGGTGCTGAATGTTCAGCGGCCAACAGTTGCCAGGCACTGGTGCTACGATACAGCGTGAAGCGCATCAAGCTCGCCAGACAAGCAGTACTGCAAGCAGTAAAGGCAGCAGTATGAACTGATATGCAGAGCAAGGCCACAGTCGTGAGGCACAAAGTTCATCAAGCACATGCAGCGCCGAGACGCAAGTCATGCACATAACGCTCATCTGCCCTGCGCTGGCCTTGCTGTTCTGCTGCAGGCATTGCTGGGACCCTCTGGTGCTGGCAAGTCCACCCTGATGGACATCCTGGCACAGCGCAAATCAACAGGCAACCTCAGTGGCTTCTTGCTAGCCAATGGCCGGCCAACAACCAGCAGCTTCATCCGCAAGACAGCCTATGTTCCGCAGGTGGGGACAGATATGAGTTGGGAATGGCGCAGAAACAGCAGCCCTTGGCGTAACACGCCATCCTGTGTCGGTTAAATCTGCAGCATCTTGCAGGAACAATTGCAAAGTCACCACCTGTCCTCAAGCAGCAATGGCAGAGTAGGTGTGCTATGCAGTTTTCCGCAGCTGCGCCGACAGCACGTAACTGCAGCTTTTGCTTGCAGGAACCACTGGAGGGCCATGCAGTTGGCCTGCAACCCTCCTGCAAGCAACAAACAATTAAATTGTACAGCAGCTGCATCTTGTTCCCTTGTTTGCTCCTCTCTATTCAGCTAATAGCACCAGTGCCAACCAGTGCGCTCGTTCCTGGCAGCACCACTGCCAGGCCTCTTTGTTCTTGGGTTGGTATCCTGTGCTGCAGCCACTTTCACTTACAGCACCAACGCCAACGGCAGCGCCTACACTGTTGTCTTTGCTGATTACATGATCTGTGTGCGCTGTATCTGCTTGCAGGATGACAACTTTGTGGCAACTATGACCACCAGCGAGACGATGTCCTTCTATGCGGACATCATCCTGCCCAAGTCCTGGTCCAAGGCCGACCGCAGGGCAAGGGTGGTGGAGGTGCTGGCAGCCATGGGCCTCAAGCACAAGCAGCACACCATGGTGGGCGGCACGCTGCCAGGCGGCCTCTTGCTGCGTGGCCTGTCAGGCGGAGAGCGCAAGCGGCTGTCCATCGCTGCTGGTATCCTTGCAGCGCCCAGCATCGTGTTCCTTGACGAGCCCACCAGCGGCCTGGACAGCTTTGCTGCGCTGACAGTGATGGGGTACCTGAAGCGCATGGCACGCGACAATGGGCATATCGTGATTGCCTCCATCCACCAGCCACGCAGCGCCATCTGGAGCATGTTTGACAAGGTGAGGCCTGAGCACAGGCAACCCAGCAATGGCAGCAGCAGCGCACAAGCAGTTGGTTTGTGTGCTCACAGCAGTGGTAGGCAAACAGCAAGCAGTACAGTAAAATCTCAGCCACGGCAGCTGCACCAGGCACACTGCACCATGTGGTTTCTAGCAGCATTACGCTCATGTAGCATCGCATATGAAATGCGGAAATGCGCTTCAGCGACCATCACATGTCTGTTACACTTGGGGCAGGCAGTCAAACCCTGCACATAGTGAATGCCATACATGGACGTCCACCAAGTTGCTAACCCACTCTTGTGCACGCGTGCCCAATTGCACGTGCAGGTGACGCTGATGGCCAGTGGGCGCCTCATGTTCCATGGCGCCTGCGATGACCTGGTGCCTTGGTTTGGCCTCCTGGGTTATGCGTATGACGCCAGCCAGCATGGCGTGGCATCGGACTGGGCCCTGGACCTGGTGGCCATTGGGTTCCACAAGCCCAAGCGCTTCTACGGCCACACCATCACCAACATGGAGCAGCTCACCCGCGCCAGCAACGAGTTTGTGGCCAGCTACACAGCACAGAGTGGCATTGTGCCCTTTGGCGGTGGCAACAGCAGCATGATAGGCTCCAAGAGCCTTGGCCAGAAGATGCAGGCGCGTATGAGCAAGATGGCCGGCGTTCAGTCAGCTGGCGGCATGCCCAACATTGCGCGCCTCAGCGGCAGCAGCGATGGAGACATGTACGTCGAGCCGCTGTCTGTGTCCACACCAGGAGAGGCCAGCTTTTCTGCTGCAGAGCCTGCCCAGGTCAGCACCAAGAAGCAGGGCAAGTGGGCAACAGGCTGGTGGCGCCACTTCATCTCCTGCTACAACCGTGAGCTGCTGGCCATCACGCGCAACCCAGCAGACGTGGCAGGCCGCACCATGACGTTCGCCTGGGTAGCCATCCTCATGGGCCTGCTGTACTACGGCATGCCCAGCGACGCCAGCAGCATACGCGGCAGGCTCAACATGGTCTTCAACAACCTGGTGTTCTTCTGCCTCATGCCCTATGTGAGCATGAGCCTGTACTGCGCGGACAAGAAGTTTTACATCGCGGACGCCAGTGCCAAGCTGTACAGGTCACACGCCTACTACCCCGCCAAGGTTATGGCGATCACACCATTCCAGATCGTTTCTGCGCTGGTGTTCTGCTTCACCATCTACGGCATGACCGGGCTGCGGCCCGGCTGGGAGTACATCCTGCAAAATGGCACCGTCAGCACACTGCTGCTATTGATCTCTGTTCAGGTGCGGGTGGTAACTCTCAGGGGTGAACGGCCTGCTAGCATGAGATGAAGCTGCATGATCAGTGCTGGCTGTTGGCATGTGCTAGGCGTTATCCGGTCAGGAGTGCTCCATGTTAATCTGCAGCTGCATCACATGTTGCAGAACTTAACTGCCTTCTCTATGCAAGCATCTATGTGACACATTGCAAACATACAGGCTGTACGCTGCCTCATTGTTGCTCGACTGCTGCCTAATGCGCTTGTCATCTGCCTTGCTTTTAGGTCCTGCACTGCTGTGCCATTGTGGCTCCCAACCAAGACGTGGCCTTCATGCTGTCCATCGTATGGACTGCCATTCAGCTCTTCTTCTCCAATTACTTCATCATGTTCAGCGAGGTGGAGCTGCACGGCATCACCTTCCTGCGCTGGCTGTCGGCGCTGTGCTACGCTTTTGAGGGCATCATGGTCACTGAGTTTGGCAACATGACGTACGCCTGCGACAAGGGCCTCGACAGTGCCAGCCTGACCATGCTGAAGACCATGCTGCCCGGCAACCGCTTCCTCGAAATGCCTGTGGTGCAGCGGGGCCTGGAGTCGCCAGGCGCAGACTGCATTGCTGACACGAACGCTGTGTTGCGCTACTACGGGTTTGACCGGTCTTTTGGCAAGACATTTGGTATCCTGCTGGGCTACCTAACGGTGTGCCATGTGCTGACATATCTGGCAATGATCTTTGTGGCGCGCAAGGAGAGGCGCTGATCGCTGTACCATCAGGGCTGTGTTCTTCGTCTGGTAGTGGCAGCTAGGTGTGCAGAGCGGTGCAGAGTTGTCTTTTGGTAGGCCAGCAGGATGCAAGATGTGTTGCATGCATGTGCAGAGGCACTCGGTGCCTGCCATGGGTGCCCAGTGCATGTCCAGCTGACAATTGTGGTGTGGCAAGCTATGCTGTGTTGGTTTGCACATTCTACCTTAGAGACAGCAGGTCAGACACGGCAGCCGGTTTCACTCGGTGTCGCAGCAGCAGTCCATGTGCAGGCGCGTCTAGCAGCATGCCTCCAGCAAGCACTGTTTCAAGGCGTAGCTGCCTGCGGAACTCGGATGCTGGCAGCGTGTTCCTCCAGTGCATGTCTACAACACATCCAGCAGCAATATTGCAAGTTCATACCGTACTGAAAAACGTACTGCCTACTGTACATGAAGTCTATGTGAAACTGAGCAGCTTTGCTGTGCGCATTTAATAGGTTGTGCTGCAACTTTGTTGCTCAAGCTGGCATGGAACGTCATCATGGATGTTACCTGCGGTCACAGCACTGCCAGTGCATCGGATGTTGCAGATGCCACAATGATCGCATGCGCGTTGACAACCGTCTACACATGTCAACCCATTTTGTTAGCTGCTGTCACTGTGTTTGGCCACGTCGTGGCTCAGAGAAAGCTGTCTATTCATATAGTCTTGGTGAGCAGACGTCGATGCGGTGCCAGACTGTGTTGTGTGTCACGCCCACGGTGGAATAAGTGGGAACGATGTTTCGTTTTCTAACATGCATGAGAAGGTGATTGTTGATTGCTTATGTGTGGGTGAGCTGCATGCACCAGTTAACAAGCCAAAGCCAGTGCATGACAGCTAGGCATGCCTTGCTGCACCTGCTGTGCGCTCTACTGCTGTAGATGTCAAACAGCCCACGCGCAGCAATGTATGACAGCAGACTTTGTGTCACACTCCAAGAGCACTTCTGGCCACGCCTTGCCACAAATCATGAGTTTTGGCCTCAAACCTTGTCATGTGTGTGCATGCATGCGTTGTGGGCATCTTTTGTGCGCGGTGGTTTCTGTGCCCACTCACCATGTATGGCAAGCGCCACTGAGTGAACATGGGACAGCAGCGCCTGGCAATACAGCGACTGTCCTGGGCTGTGTTAGCCACCAAGCTCAAGGCAGTGTTGGTGTGCAGCCAGGCCAGCCTTGGTCAGCGGCCATGATTCAGCTGTGACAGGGGGCGCTTGCTTTTTGGTGTCCAGGTGCTAGGGAACCTCCATATATGAGGCGTGTGGTGCCACCACTGGTAGTAAAGTTTTTTAAGCGAGGCAGTGTGCCTGTGGCCCTCAGCAGTTGGATTCGCCTATCTGATGTGTCACACATGTGGCCAGCAAGGATATTTTGCCTGGTAACTACATAGCACACAAACACACAGCAAACCCCCAGAATGTTTCTGACCCAGACAGTAGTTGAACCACAGTGACATCAATCTGCTGACCAGCACTATATTTTACAAGGGTGCTACCCTAGGAAGTAAATCATACAACTGAGAGTCTCAGTGGGTTCACTGGTAGAGAAGTCAGTTCACCGGCAGTGCCGCGCTGCAAGGCGTATACTGGCGCAGAGCAGCCGATGTCAACTTGACATTACCCAATGCATTTGCCATATGGCTGTTCAACAGCCTGGCAGGCGCACTGCGCAGGCTGCATCAACTGCTCAGTAAGCACGGCGGACAGAGAGGAAAATTAAAATGCCAGCGTGCAAGTTTCATTGTGCAATTTTCTTCCGCTCCTGAGGGGCGCGGGGCCGATGGCGTTGATGCTATGGCTTAATGGGTAACATGATGATGATGATGATTGTGCAATTTGTCTAGTTGCAGTACAGGGCGCCACTGCAACCCGAGCGCGGCAAAGAGCAGCTTGCTAGAGATCGCATGCCGCAGTGCGGCCGCTGCACTACAGAGGTGACTCATCTCTGTCACCTGTTGACTCTGTCACCTGGAGTCGTTATAGTGTAGCATACACGGTTTTGCACCTGTGTACAGACTCTGCTGCCATTCAATACATTACACCAAGCGAGGTTGGCAATACCTTGTTTCTGCCTCCGCTTGACTCAAGCGGCTTGCCATTCCAGTTCATTGAGTTTAAAGCCAAACGGCTGCAACTTGCTACACAACAGAATGCTGACCGCCAGTGTCTCTGGCTTGGTCACCCAACCCGGTTGGGTGCCTTGCCGGGCCAGCATGTCACTAGTTTCAAGCAACGGACAACTATAGAAGCGCTGCTGGCATGAACTGTCAACCACCCGCACCGTGTGACACGATTGCATGTCACAAGATAAGAAGTTACATAGGTAACATGCCCTTGGCACCTCGGAGGTAACGCCATCCGGCATTGGAATTGAAGTGAACCTCGCACTTGCATCGTGCTGTGACAGCAGACCAGCAACCCTCAAATTCTTAGACACTCAGACAGGAGTACAAACATGTTGTTGCTGCACAATGCCTGTGTGGCTGCCTGCACTCAAGTGCAACTCCAAGGCCAAGTTGACATGTCACATGTCACATCTGCTGCGGCAGAGTGCACCAGCCGGCCTGGCACCGTGCAAACACACCACGGGTGCCCCTAGAGTGAGGAACGCTAACGCAGGCAAACACAAGAACCTGCACACCCTATGCACAACAGACCATAAAGCAATAGTTGAAGCAAACTACTGTCAAGAGATTGAGGTATGACACAACCATGACACAAGTCTGCCATCATGCCTGTCAAGCGCAGCAAGCATAGCATCTGCTGCACGTGCTTCAACTACTGTCTGCCTGGCGCTGGCGGCCTGCATTCAAATGCTAGACGCCTGCAATATGTCTGCAGGCAATGGGCCACCTGCTGCAATCATCACCTGCAGGCGTACCACCCACATACTTGCTTTGCACCACAAACATGTCACTTCTACACCACCTCATTGCAAGTCGCACTTTGCATGTGATGATCAGCACTCAGTGAACACCTGCGGCGCTTGCATGCTGCAGCCGCCAGTATCACTTACATTCCAACGCATCTTTTGCAGTCTTACAGCTTCACATTTACATGACAGAACACACAGATGACAGATAGCAAAAGCAAACACTTTTGAGAATGCTGGCTTGCCACTACTGAAGTATGAACACATAAACACCTAGTCGTAAGTATCAAATGCCTAATGAACTCGGCGACTGCTGAACTGAACGTAGCCTATGTAACCTGTCCTGGGGCCTCCACACCTGTCTGCTGTAAGCCTAACACACTACTTCCAATGCCCGGATCACAGCTGCAGCATAACAGTTCACCGACGCTCGCGCCGCGCAACAATCACCATGCACACATATGTGCAGATGTGGGTTACAATCAGGTAGCCAAAAAGGATGCCGAATGTGTGCTTGAAGGGCCGCACAAACCTGTAGTACTCCAGCACCGCGTTGGTGTCTGCTATGCAGTCCGCCCCGGGATTCTGCAGGCCGTTGACGACAATCGGCATGTTGAGGAAGCGGCTGTTTGGCAGCAGGGTGCGCAGGAAGGTGATGCCCTCCTGGTCCAGCCCCTGGTCGCATGGGTACGTCATGTTGCCAAACTCGGTGACAGACAGGCCCTCAAACGCGTAGTAGAGCGCAGACAGCCAGCGCAGCACCGTCAGCCACTGGAACACCACCTCCGTGAAGGTGATGAAGAAGTTGCTCATCAGCAGCTGGATGGCCGTCCAGACGATGGAGAGCATGAATGCCACGTCTTGGTTTGGCGCCAGGATGGCACAACAGTGCAGCACCTGTTGCACAATGATAGGTGACAGAACAGCATGTCAGCCTCAAAGGGGTATCAAGACAGTGTGTGGAAACATAGCACGCGTTTATGCCGCAAACAAGCCCAAGGTGTGCATTTTACTGTGGCGAGCACTTGAGAGCAGGGTATGCATGCTGCTGCAGCGCGGCGCATTGATCTGCTGCAGTGACCCATGTTGACTTCCAAGCAAGTCCAGTAACCTCACCTGCACTGCGATCAGCGACAGCAGCGTGCTGATGGTGCCGTTCTCCAGGATGTACCGCACGCCTGGCCTCAGGCCTGCCATGCCGTATACGGTGAAGCAGAAGACCAGCGCTGAGATGATCTGGAAAGGTGTGGTGGCCACCACCTTAGCTGCATAGTAGGCGTGTGACCTGTACAGCTTGGCACTGGCGTCCGCGATGTAGAACTTCTTGTCCGCGCTGTACAGGCTCATGCTGATGTAGGGCATGAGGCAGAAGAAGGCCAGGATGTTGAACGTCATGTTCAGCCGGCCCCTGATGCTTGTGGCATCTCCACCCATGCCGTAGTATAGCAGGCCCATGAGGATGGCTACCCAGGCGAAGGTCATGGTGCGGCCTGCCACATCTGCTGGGTTGCGCGTGATGGAGAGCAGCTCGCGGCCATAGCAGGATGCAAACTGCCGCCACCAGCCTGTTGCCCACTTGCCCTGCTTCTTGGTGCTGACCTGCCCAGGCGCTGTGATGATAGCAAGATCGCGCGAACTGTAGTCTGCTGAATGAAACCCGCTGCTTGCGCTGCTGCTGTCTGCAAAGCTGCTGCGCACGCCAACCATTTTGTTCATGCGTGCCTGCATCTTCTGGCCTAAGCTCTTAGTGCCGATCATGCTGTCGCTGCCACCTCCGAATGGCACAACACCGCTGAGGCTGGTGTAGCTGGCCACAAACTCGTTGCTGGCGCGGGTGAGCTGCTCCATGTTGGTGATGGTGTGGCCGTAGAAGCGCTTGGGCTTGTGGAACCCAATGGCCACCAGGTCCAGGGCCCAGTCCGATGCCACGCCATGCTGGCTGGCGTCATACGCATAACCCAGGTGGCCAAACCAGGGCACCAGGTCATCACGCACGCCGTGGAACATGAGGCGGCCACTGGCCAGCAGTGTGACCTGCAAACAAGAATGCAGCAGCGAGCTATGTAAGTGATGAGCCACCAGGAGCTATGGGTCAGCATATCCTGCAACTGCCTCCACTGCCTGCTTGGTTGGTTTACATCATCATTGCTGAGCATGTTTGTTCTGCCTAGCTGAAGCTGTGAGCTTATTGCCTCTGCCTGCTGCTGCTGCTGCTGCAGCGGTGCTGCTGATGTGGCACTGCTGCCATCTCTTAGCTATCACGATGTCAAACATGCTAAGTGCTGCTGCTGCCATTGCTGGGTTGCCTGTGCTCAGGCCTCACCTTGTCAAACATGCTCCAGATGGCGCTGCGTGGCTGATGGATGGAGGCAATCACAACATGCCCGTTGTCACGCGCCATGCGCTTCAGGTACCCCATCACCGTCAGCGCAGCAAAGCTGTCCAGGCCGCTGGTGGGCTCGTCAAGGAACACGATGCTGGGCGCTGCAAGGATACCAGCAGCGATGGACAGCCGCTTGCGCTCTCCGCCTGACAGGCCACGCAGCAAGAGGCCGCCTGGCAGCGTGCCGCCCACCATGGTGTGCTGCTTGTGCTTGAGGCCCATGGCTGCCAGCACCTCCACCACCCTTGCCCTGCGGTCAGCCTTGGACCAGGACTTGGGCAGGATGATGTCCGCATAGAAGGACATCGTCTCGCTGGTGGTCATAGTTGCCACAAAGTTGTCATCCTGCAAGCCATACACAGCAGCAAACGTATGTGACTTATGTAGGAAGGCAGTGTAACACTGCACCTGCCAGTGCTGTTGAGCTTGGGGCACAGAGGCAACGCTTGCTGATGGTGGCACGGTGTGGCAAAGTGCCTTGCAGGAAGGAGTGAAACAGCAGCACATGATGAAGATGCGGCTCACACGTTTGCCACTGCATGCCTGTTTGTACCTGGCTGCGTGCCTGCTGATGCTGTTGGCGCTGCTCTTTCTACCTGAGGCTGCTCTATAAGTGCAACAGGTGGGAGGGCTGCAACAATACAGTGCACCTAAAACGTACAGTGACAGCTCTGCAGCGTCGGCTGGACAAAGGCTTGCAGCTGCAAGTTATGTCTGCACCAAGGTACATCATCTGGAGGCCTTGCAGGACATAGCATTGCCGCTGACTGATTGACTGGCACAACCTGCAGTGTACAGACTTACCTGAGGCACATATGCTGTTTTGCGGATGAAGCTGCTTGTTGCAGGCCGCCCATTGACTAGCAGGAACCCACTCAGGTTGCCCATTGACTTGCGCTGCGCTAGGATGTCCATGAGGGTTGACTTTCCAGCACCAGATGGACCCAGCAAAGCCTGCGCAGAACAGAACATCCAAACAAAGGTTCAGCTGTATGGTGCTGGTTTCAGGTCGATTCCTGTAAACATCCGTGAATTCAAGCATCAACTGCTGCATTCTGTTGTGAGCGTCAGCTGTGATGCTTTATGCTGCCACGGGCCCTCTCGTGCGCGCTGCTGCTCTGCTTTCAGCGGCACTTACTTGCTGATGTATAACCTGACTCACCTGCATCTCTCCAGGAGCTGCCTGGCCCCACACATCATGGAGAACAACAATCTTGCCACCTGCAGTGTTGTAAGTGCAGCACAGCTGCTGCCATTCGAGGTGAACCTTCTCCACCTTGGTGTCTGCCCGCGATTTGTCATCATGGGCTTCAGAGGAGCTGCGACCGACATTGCGGGCCGCTTCTGGGTCACAGACTGCAGGAGGCAGGGGGATGCGAGTAAGCAGCACGGCGGGAAAGCTTGGCGGTACAGGCTGCGCCGCTGCTAGCAGAGCATCTACTTCCCTTTCATAGTTCATTTTAGCTTGAAATAAGCATTACCCACCTCCTTTGAAGCCGCTTGCAGCTGAGTTCCGCTTGTCTAAGCTGAGCACAACGTCCTCTGTCCTGTCACCCTGCTCCTCGCATCCCTCGCTGATGCGAGACTTAGGAAGCTTAGACGCTGATGAGCTCCTTCTGCGTCTGAAAGCTGCTAGCGGTCGCGGGTCATACAGTAGGTATGTCTTGATGAACCAAAAGCCAGCAAAGATGTGGGCAAACACGACCACTGGCACCCATAGCCCGACTATTGCAGTGTCTTGGATGTTCATAATGCTCTTAGGGGCTTGCAGCCCCTCGAGCTGGGCTGAGGCGACGCAGCAGCAGGGTCACAAACCGGTTGCACGAGCAGGAGTGTCTGTGTGGCCGTCAAAGAAAAGTGCTTAACGGTGGCGTTCAACCGGACATAGCATAGACTACAATTGAGCTCCTACAGTGCCGCTGACTGCATGACTTGGGACAGAGCCATGTTTTTAACTCGGTGTCAGTAAGGTTTAGGTTCTCTTATCACACAGCAGTGCTGTGATGCTTCGCGTTTCCTTTATTGAATTCAAAACTCCTTGCTGACGATGATTTCAAAGCAGATCCTGTGGGTATGTCATGATTCGAAGAGGGGCGTCCCACGCTTGTACTCCAGTGTCGAAACACGGAGGCATACCTGCAAGCACACATGAGTCCTGCAGCTTTCCCCATATTTTGATTGTGGGCATTCCTGCAGGTTTGATATTGGCGCGAGACGCGAAGACATGTACCAACCGCGCACTGACACTCCCATGTGAAAAGCAGCAGCAGCATCATGTCCCACAGTGCGGGAGAACCAGCCCCGCCCAGCAGGGTTGCAGTATGAAGGGTTGCAGCCGTGTTTACCAGCTGCAGCATCAGCTTCAGGTCGCATATCGCCGATGAAGGAGCTCAGAGAAGGTTACCCCTTCGAACTATCACCGCCAGAAAGCAGCAAGCAGCTGCCTGCAATAGGCTGTTGTCCCAACACACTAAATGCATGTAGGTGAGGTGTTGATAATACCACTGCAACTCAGATGAAGTGCTGCGCGGTAGCACTGCAAAGCAGCTTACCAGACTGGCTTGCACACCATTGAGTTGCAGTCACAAGTGCCATCCGACAAGCGGACTGGCCAACAGCCAGCTTGCAGAAACCTGCAGAGCCTGCACAAAAGGTTGCCCTGCATCACTAGCTATCGTGTGCTGCCAACATAGGTTGCCTCAAGGCTGATGCATCCGGTGTGCCTGCCCTGATGATGGGCAGCCAGCAGTGGCCAGTGACACTAAACTGGCACAAACACCAAGTAACAAACTAGGTACCAACTTCTCACACACGGCTGCAGGTTATGTCATGTCCAAATGGAAATGAATGTCAGCAAGCAGCGCTGCGACTGCTGCAGAGCGCTGGAGGTCATGAGAACTTGCATGTGCTTGCCACACAAGGTGGAACAATCCAGAGCCCACACAACACAAGAGCGCCCGATGAGCAATAAACGTCCTGTCACTGTCAGTGCTGTGCCAACCAGCCGAGTCTGTGTACCAACATTGAACAACTATCAGAGTTCAAGCCCACCAGTTGCGGCACACTAAAACAAACCTTATTCCTGCAAGGACAAACACACTGCCAACAGCACTGCGCAGCATGCACCTGGCGGCTGCAGCCACACTGCAAGTGGGCTGGCTGCTGCACCCGAGCAACAAAAGCCGCTGACGAGCTGTTATGTACCCGGCTTTGTCAGGAGGGCGCACCACTCGACATCATGCAGCACACTCCATCTACATCCCTTGGTGCACATCAATACGTTACTGTACATGACAAACACATGATAATACATGCGTAGAGCGCACATTATGGTTGCAAGCAATGCAACAATGGCAACAGAACAAAACAGCACTGTGCAGTGCATGACAACGCACTTGCACACCTGCACATGCCAAGCATCTTGTGACGCAGCCATGGCTGTGCAGACTGAGCAGCGCCCTGCTGCCGGACAACGTCGCTAAACAACCAAGCAGCCCTCTGGCCCCTCACAACACAATACTGCAGAGTCGAACGCTGCAACATGTGGATTCGCAAGCGTGTGCAGCTTGTGACATGCATGCACTGCAGAAGATTGGTTTCACTCCAGGACCGACGCTGTCGCCGCCTCTCACACTGCGCTGAAACAAACCTGTGCATAGCTAGGCGCCAGCAGGTGCTGCCGATGCCTGTGGGTACTGTCTTCCCTCACGCCACTCAACACTTGCAGGAACGCCGCTTGCAGGAAGCGGCCGCACTGCACTACACAGCAATGCTTTGCTCGCTAGGTGGCCGACCCCCTTGCAGACACGACAGATGCGGGGCCAGACAGATGAAGAAACACGTGGCAGCGCATGCGGCACTGCCACAACAGCTGCTTCACCCAGCATACGATGATCAGTGACCGTTTGCCTGTGCGTGCACAACCTGTACAGCAGCACTACACTGACAGCAGCGCAGCAATCCAGTCCTACCCTGCTGCGCAGAAACCCGCGACAACAGGATCAAAGATACACAAGAAAAACGCACACACACAGCGAGAAACCACAGCAACACCGCTGGGTGTGTCCAGCACAACTCTGATGAGGCCTGCGGCCCTGCAGAATGCTACATAACTCTGCGCACAACTTGCGCTCTGCCAAGTGGCACTCTCGTCCTACTCGTCAGGCACCTACCCAGCACACACTCATACAGGACCACACTCTTCACGGAACCCGCTGCTGCTGTACCTATGCGCAGGAGACGGCTCCTGTGCCACAGTGCATAACCAGTAGCCACAAATGCAACTGTTGTCGACGTCAACGTCAACATAAAACCAAGAAACACCAACTTCAACCAACATCGCGCTCGGGCTATCAATAAGCCAGAGCACCTCAAAACCTAGAACACTCCGCTGCGAATCAGCAGCGTGCCAGCAGCCGCCATGGCTGCCGACAGTGCCGCTGCTGTGATCTGCTGGCCCTCCACAGTGGCGGCACCCTTGCGCCCAATGTCGGCAGCCAACTGCTGCGTGAGGGCATCAGGCGCAACACCATCACGCTGCATACTCCTCAGCAACTCCAGTGCCTTATCATACAGCCCCGCACGGTCAGCAGCAGCTATCAGCGCATTGTAGACATGCACGCCCGCACTGCAGGCAGACGCTGCCAGCCGCTGCCGCACACGCATGGCCGACACAGCATCCCCAGCCAACGAGTGCGCAGCAATGAGGCCGCAGTAAGCATACTCCCCAGGCACGTGTCCAGCTGCCTGCATGGCGCGGAACACCAGCTCAGTGCGCGCTGGATCACCAGCCATGCCAAGCACACCGATCATAGACTCATACGTGGATGCGTCAGCAGCGCCTGCGCCACGCGCCTGCACAAACAGCGCATCTGCCAGAGCCAGCTGCCCAGCCCTGCCTGCTGCAGAAATGGCAGCCCCAAACATGCCTGGCCCAGGAGCGACGCCCAGCGATGATGCGCGGGCCAGCACACCCACGGCCTCACGCCACTTGCCGCCACGCTCATACGCCATCATCAGCGCAGACAGCACACCCTCTGTGATGATGCCGTGGCTGCTGCTGCCAGCCGCACCGGCAGCAGTTCTGGAGCTGCTGCTGACATTGGCACTGCTGTTAGGCCGCATCCCTTGGTGCTGCCGCTGCAGCAGTGCTTGCTGCTGCTGCTGCTGTGCTGCAGCCAGAACTGCAGCCGGCACCTGCTGCTGTGCTGCAGCCAGAACTGCAGCCGGCACCTGCTGCTGTGCTGCAGCCAGAACTGCAGCCGGCACTTGCTGCTGCTGCTGCAGTAGGGCATGTGCTTGATGGTACTGTTGCTGTTGCATCAGCAACGCCTGCAAGTCAACATTAGCCGCCAGCTGCTGCTGCAGGGCCATCTGAGCCAGCTGCTGCGCAAGCATGTTGGAGCTGACAGCTGCTGCAGCAGCACCACCCCCAGGGCTGGCGCTGCTGCTGGCACGGCTGCTAGATGCAGCAGCCTCCAGCGCAGGCGAGTCGCTGCGGTCACTGCCAGCCAGGTTATTGCTGCTGCTGTTGGCGCTGCTGCTGCCAATGCCAGCAGCAGCCTCATGCTGCAGCTGCAGGTCAAGGCCGTGCAGCTGGCTGGCACTGGTCCACAGCTGGCTGCTGCTGCTTGCCTTGCCAGTGCTGCGGCTACTGCTGGATGGCTTGCCAGCCCTGCTACCGCTGCTGCTGCTACTGTCGTCAAACTGCGCTGGGCGCTGGATGAGGCCCTGCCTGCTAGATGCTGCCTGCCAGCCCCACACACCAGGCAGCACCTCAGCATCCATGCCGCCACTCAGCCCGCCAAACCCACCCGCAGCATAGCCCCGGCCACTACTAGCACCAGCAGCAGCTGCAGTCGCCTGCCAAGGGATGCTGGTGCTGCTGCCGCTGTGTGACGCTGCTGCTGACGTCAGCGCCTGCCGCTCCAGCAGGCCAAACAGCGCCTCAGCACGTTGCCACTCGCCAGCCTCCCCCAGGCACTTGAGCAGCGCCGAATAGGTGTAGGAGTTGGGCGCCACGCCGCCCCAGCCGGGCTGCTGCATCAGCGCCAGCATCTCCTGCGCCCTGTCCCACTGCCTGGCGTTGCCCAGCGCCGTGAGCAGCGCCGTGTAGGTGCGCACGTTGGGCCGCACCCCTGTGCTGAGCATCCAATGCACCACCGACTCGCCACGCTGCCACTGCCCTGCTGCAGCCAGCGCAGAGATGAGCGCGGTGCATGACACCACGTCCGGCTTGATGCCAGCGCGGCACATGTCCTCAAACAACGCCACGGCCTGCTGCCAGTTGCTGCCAGCTGCGCAGGCTGACATGGCTGCTGCGAATGCGTGCCCTGTTGGCAGCACGCCAGCTGCTGTCATGTCCTGCCAGATGTCCAGAGCCTTCTGCCAGGCGCCGCCCTCGGTGGCTGCGCGCATTGACGCGGTGTAGGCGTGCACGGTGGGCGCCAGCTTGGAGCCCTTGGGCGCGCTGCGCATGGCGTCATACATGGCCAGTGCGCGCTCACTCAGGCCCTTGCGCGAGCACACCTGCACAGCAGCAGCAACACCATGCAAAGAGGGGCGTCAGGTGCTGTGCATGATACACGCAGCCTGTAGCACAACAAGGCAGCGGGGCGTCCATGCCCGCACAACACCCACCACCTGCACACAACCCCGCAACATCTGCGCAAGCTGCAGTAAGGCGGAGGCATATCTATGCACATACATGCACAGTTAGCTACATGTTCACGTGCTGAAGCCACTGCGCCCGTGCCGCTGCCTCCACAAATGCTGAGATTGTGCTTGTCGCTCCCCCTGACACACTGAACCCAACGTCCTGTGTCCCGCCTCACCTCGATGTACGTGATGCACAGCCTGCAGTCCAGCGGGCACTCTGCCGCCTGTGCGTCCTCCCACACTGCCAGCGCACGGTCCAACAGGCCAGCTGCCAACGCTGCACGCATGGCTGCGGTGTAGGTGTAGACAGTGGGTGACAGGCCTGCACCCCCCACTGAGCCGGGAGCCTTCATCCACTCGTACACAGACAGTGCAGTCATGGCCTGGCCATGCTCCGAACACACACGGATGAGCTGCAGGCGGAGCACGACAGCAGCGGAAACAGGCGAAGCACAGCAGGCAGGCAGTCATCAGCTGTGAGGCAGAGAGTCCTCAAACCAACGCATGGATACTTGCTGCAAGTAGCATGAAGCAGAGCAAGCAAACATATGCTCTTCCAAATCACTAGGACCGCACTCAGCAGCATATGCACATGCACTAGCCTGTTGTGCTGTGAAGCTCGCTGCTGTTCGTGCTTGCTGCTTTGATACGCTTGCTGAACCACTGGTGCAGCTGCACACATGCGAAGGCAACTGCACTAGGCCGCTGCCGGTTGCTGTGCCCCACAGATCAACGAAGATGATGATACAGTGCAGCCGTGAGATGCAGCAAGCGTGCCCCACAGAACGACAAAGCTGATGATACAGTGCAGCCGTGAGATGGAGCAAGCAAGCCATGATCAGCAAAGCTGCTGGCCTCACCGTAGTGCACAGGCGGTCATCTAGCACATGGCCGCTGTCCTGCAGCCACTGCGACAGCACCAGCGCGCGCCGCCAGGTGGCCTTGTTCCTGCCCAGCGTGCCCACCAGCTTGTCCAGCTCGCGGTTGTCCAGGCTGCCTGCAGGCATGCTGCCAGGGGCCGGCAACGCCACTGGTGCTGCTGCATCTGCCAGCCGCAGCAGCTCTTCGGGCAGAGCATGGCTGCTACCAGAGCTGGTGGTGGTGTTCGTGCTGCTGGCACGCGCACCACATGCTTGGTGAGTGCTGCTGCTGCTTGCGCCAGCACCCCCGCTAGGTGTGCTGCCAGCTGCACCTGTGGTAGACTGGTCGCCAGGGAATGAAATGACAGGAATGCTGGTGGCTGCGGACAGCGTGGCCTGCGGCGTCACGGCCACCAACGGTATACGTGAGCTTTGGTTGGACGAGCCATGCATACAGCGCTCAAACGCGTGATCATCTACACTCATTTGCAACCAAATCCGCCCCATAGTTAAACATGCTGCAGGAGTACGTGTGTGGCTGACGCACATGCAGCTGCTGTTCTGGGCCTCACCTGTTCATCTGAGGCGTTGAGGTCCCTGAGCGAGCTGTCAACTAAGAGTCCTGAAGGCGTATACGACACCCTTTGTTGATGTATCGGCCTGTACACTACGGGACCTGGGGTGCTCCTCTCACGCGTAGGCAAGCGATGCCTGACCGCTCTGCTAGCCATGCTACTGGTTCCAGGGTGTGAAACCTCCGGACCTAGCCTCGCGGGCAGTAACACCATAGTGCCGGGGAATAGGTGGCTCACAACAAGGGTCGAACCATACTACTGAGTATCATCTCGCACACCGACGTAAACTTGCCACGAAGGTTGAAGTTACTGAGCATAGTCTATTTGTCGCGTCAAAAGGTGGGTTCCAAGCACCACACAAACAACTCAGATTGTCAGCTTTTTGACATGACATGGTGGGCCAACCAGGAAAGCCCAATTCCTTAACGTTCTTGCCCCCATGCTTTGTCTATTGTAGCAAAGTTGTTTCTAACGATGCAGATTTGCCAGCGCACTCAGCCTGGGGCGACGGCCCCTGCCAGGTCACTGGTCGGGCGTGGCCACCGGCGCGTCGTGACAGCATCAGCCAGCAGAAGGGATGTTATCATAGGATCTGGTATCTTGCTCGGAACAGGAGCTGCAGGTTAGCACGGGCAGCAGTCTCGGCATGCTGACCTGTCATGCAACTTGTGGCTTGCACTGTGCCTGACTTGCTGTGCACCCCAGTGACCGAGCTACATGCGGTTTGGGTGACATTGTGGAGTCATTGACCATAGGAAAAGCAACAAGTTTGAGCTGTATCAGTCAGTACCCATACTCCCTGCCACCTGTTGTATCCTTGCACAATCGGCAGGGCCTGCTGCCGCATCTCCCAGCAGCATCTATGACTTCAGCGCCCAGCAGTATGAGCAGGAGGTGCCCCTGTCAAAGTACAAGGGCCAGGTGCTGGTCATCGTGAACATTGCGAGCGAATGACCCCTGCAGGTACGCACAGCCAGCATGAGCATGGGCACAGTCAGTTGGCATCACTGGTGCAAGCACAGCAATGCCACCCTCAGCAATGTGGCATCATGCACAGTTGCAATGAGTTGCTGTGCCTTTCTTGGAGTCTTTGATTGCTTGCACTATCTCCTTCGGCGCTGCTCTTTGTGTGACTGCAAAGCTCTGACTGCCTTGGCTATTGAGACCAACTTGGTGATCTTCAAACATGGCCTGCCCATTTGCTGCAACTCCTACCGCCACAGAATGTGAACTACCCAGGGCTGAGGACGTTGTACAACACCTACCATGACGATGGCTTCAATGTCATCGCATTCCCATGCAACCAGTAAGCAGCCGCAGTAGTGGCAACAGTGCTACCAGCTGCAGCGCGTTGCTGCTTGACAGAAGTCCAGTGCATCGCTCCAGCTTTCATCACCAGATTCCCTGCAGCTGGAGTGTGAGCAGCTTGCCCCACACTGAGTAGGTCTGCCACCGCTGCCACGCTCACACTGGGGTCTCATGCGGATGACATTCCTGCATGCGTTGCTCGTGCTGCGTGTGCTGCAGGTTTGGCGGCCAGGCGCCAGGCACATCAGAGGAAGAGCGCCAGTGGGCGTTCAGGAAATTTGGCTTCGAGTTTGACGTGTTCGTGAGTAGCAGGGCCAGCAGTGACAGCAGCAGATGGGACCATGCCTGCCATTTGGGTGTCAGGCTGCGCTTGGCCTGTATGCAGTGACAAAGCATAGCTGTCAGCCATGTGGCATGGTTATGCATCACTGCAGCAGCAGCAGCACCTTCGCATGTGCTTGCCGGGGATGCATGGCTCACCCACACGCTGCAACATGCAAGTGCGTTGCTGGCCGGTCCTCTGGGCGTCAATCTGACGCCTGCTCTCATGGCGGCACTGCTGGTGGGGTGTGGCTGCAGGACAAGCTGGAGGTGAACGGGCCTGGCGCGCACCCGCTGTACCAGTTCCTGCGCCAGCAGCAGCCGGTGTCAGCGCCGGGCCAGGCGCGTCCTGTGCCGGGAGGGGGCGGCCCCGGAGCCATCGAGTGGTGAGCAGCAGGGTAGGCATGGCTGCATGCGCTGCAGCACGTATACATCATGCATCAGTCCTTGCGCATGTTGGTTGTCTCAAGCAGCTCTCGCTCTGGCTATGCACACGTTGCTGCGGGGCGAGCCTGCAGACGGACAGGATGTCAAGTGCGCCAGTGTGATGTTGTTCAAGATGTTGCCTGCGTGTTCTTGCTGACCTGGCTGCTGCTGCTGCCTCTGCTGCTGCTGCTGCCTCTGCTGCTGCTGCTGCCTCTGCTGCTGCTGCTGCCTCTGCTGCTGCTGCTGCTGCTGCTGGCAGGAACTACGTGAAGTTCCTGGTGAACCGGGAAGGCCAGGCAGTGGCACGCTACAAGCCGGGCTACGACCCACTCGACTTTGAGGCTGACGTGAGTGGCACTCATGCCAACAGCTGCAGTGCTGACACGGGATGGACAGGGGCAGAGGCAGCAGCCAGCACACCAGTGCTGCCTCACCTCTAGGGGTGCAGCCTGGCTGCAGGGCAGCACACCTGTTGACTATGCGGCGCTGACCTTGACCTGCTTTTCAATGAAACTGCTGCTGCTGCTGCTGCTGCTGCTGCTGATGATGATGATGATGATGATGATGATGATGATGATGATGATGATGATGATGGCGTTGATGCGTGCTGCGTGCTGCGTGCTGCAGGTGCGGCTGACGCTGGCTGGCAAGCCCCCGCTCAACCCCGAGTGCCTGATGCACCCAGGCAGGACGGGCTGCAAGGTGGAGAGGCTGCTGCAGCAGGCTTAGCAGCAGCAGCAGCAGCTGTGCTGAAGCGGCTGGTGGCAGCAACAGGGTAGGGTCAGCAGTGGCAGCAGCAGGAGTGCCCTACAGGTGGCAGTTGTGGATGGGTTGGGGGTGCGAACAGTGGTGGTCCTCTCACAGGATGGAACCTGTTCTCCAGAACCTAAGCAACAGCTCCAGTACGTGCCAGCTTGCTCTGTCCACGCTACTGTTGCAGCGCCTGTATTCCTTGCATGCGCAAGGATTCCAGCGCGCGACGTGATCGCCTGCGTCGATGTCTGTTTGTGTGTTCAGTTGGGCGCAGTGCCCCAGTAACAGCTTGGGCGTGGCAGCTGCACGTATGACGGGCCATGGCGCAAACACCAGCCATGGCCCTGAGCAGCCCGCCTGGCTCGCAGCACCACGCCTGCCCCACTTACGTCCTGGGGAGGGCTGGCTCGGCTGCGTGCCAGGCGGCTGTGCGGCTGGCCTTGCTCCAAGCATGTTTCGGGTCACTGCAGCTGAAGCATACCATAATTGGCCGATGTTGTGGGTATCAGTCATGCATGCTCTCACAATGAGGGCTTCTCTGGTCGGATGGCTGGTGCTACCAGTGGTGGTGATAGCACTGGCGCTCTGGCAAGCATGCGTGCTGCTGTTTTGAACAGCAGTCCACACATGCATGTGCAGCTGTGAAAGTGAAATGGGGGCTCCCACGTACTACATGCATGACTGCTCGAGCAGCCAGTGTATGACGTGCTACTGGCACGTACGGTACATGGGGCCTGCATTTGTCATGAATGTTGTCATTGGCTTAATGGGTACCATGATGATGATGATGATGATGATGATGATGATGATGATGATGATGATGATGATGATGATGATGATGATGATGAATGTTGTCATGAATTTGCCACAGTTGGGCCGATCATCATGTGGCATGATGGCCGTGAGGCTGTACATGTAGTGCTGCAAGAAGTTGTCTTGGTGCCACCACAGTTTAAGGAACTTCCATTGATGTGTCACACGTGCACTTCACATTTGTGACCGCCTCGTTTTAGCTGCTTACCTACGCCTGACTCAGGCTGCTTTGCATGCTGTCAGCATGCAAGGGCCATTCCAGCACCGCTAATCATAGGAAAAGTTTCCTCACAGCCTCAGGATCCGAAATGGCGACATCGCCCCTGAGCTGCATGATGCTGCGAGCATGCACGGTGCATCCTGCACTGCCTGGCAGGCAATCAAACTTCCTGCATGGGCACCGCCGTACATTGTCACGAGTGTGGCACACGATACTGAGTCCGATGTGTCAGTGCCAGTTCATCCATGTGGCGATGGTCTGAGATAGGCACAAGCCCATCCACACTGTTGCTGAGCCTGAGAATGCAGCAGCTGGCTACCCAAGAAGTGCAAGTTGCAAACTCTGCACTGTGGCACGGATGCTAAAGCAAGCCGTCACTGTACCCAAGCAGCAGCAAACGGACAGACAAGCAAGCAACCCGTGTTGAATTCATTTGACAAGAATTTTTATCGACGTTAGCACCCAGCATCATCGTGCGCGAGCTGCAGCACAGCCAGGTCAGCAAGGCAGCGCATCTTCTTTCTGGTTGCATGTTCAGTGTGGGCTGGTCACCACGGCAGTCGCATTCATCGATGCTGGCATAAGTAAACACAAGAATTGACATTTTCAGGATGAGGTTGCCTGAATTGCCTCAATAACGACGCGTTACTTCGTCAGGGGGTTTCGGCAGTACACATCACTCGTGATCGTGCACACAACATAGTGAAGTCAGGTCTGGCTGTAGATACCTTTAACTTGAAAGTCTGTTTGTCAAAGGACTACAGGAGCATCGATACAGTTCTATCTGCACATTCACCGTTTTGCACCATGGCACCCCAGCAGCCAGTGCTTCTGGTGGACTTTGCCGTGTATAAGCCTCCAGAAGAACTTAAGATTGAATACTTTGCCACGCAGAAGGCCAGCAGGAAGTGGCAGGTGTGTTCGAGGGAGCAGCAGTGCGTTTCCACCGTCTGGCCTGCAACATATGCAGAAGATGGTATATCGTCAAAATTAATACAAAGAACATTAAGCAGCTGGGGACACTCTGTAGCAGCCTTTTACACAGCACCCGCCATCGCTGTTCGCGCCAGGCTCACCCCGCCCACCTCTCAAACGAACTGATGCGCTTGCTCCACACAGGAATGCCAAGAAGAGAACTATGAGTTCATCAGCAGAGTGTTCACGCGCTCTGGCATCAGTCCGTGTGGAACGTATCTGCCTGCCTGGATCAACCCGGTGCACACCAAGGAGCCCAAGTATGACATGGACACTGCCAAGAAGGAGGCCGAGATGACCATGTGCGGCGCGCTGTTGGAGCTGCTGGAAAAAACAGGTGTGGACTCGCAGCTTGGAGCAGTAGACTGCGCTGCGGACATAGCATCACTGCAACAGCGCTGGCAGCGGAACAGCAGCAGCAGCAGCAACGGCCAGCAGCACTAATCGCTTGCAACAGCAATACAGCTATGCTGTTGTACATATGCAAATCTACATGCAATCCGCCTAAATATGCTCATGGGTGGCAGCTGCCGGCTGTGTGATCTATGCTAACATCCCATGGCTGCTGCGGCGCTGCTGCTGCTGCTGCAGGCATCCGCCCCCAGGAGATTGACATCCTGGTGACCAACTGCAGCATCTACTGCCCCACGCCCAGCCTGGCATCCATGCTGGTGAACCACTTCAAGATGCGGCAGGACATCCAGAGCTACCACCTGGGCGGCATGGGCTGCGGCAACGGCGTCATGGCACTGTCACTCATCCGCGACCTGCTGCAGGTGCGAACCACTGGCAGCAGCAGTGCACGCCTGGCAGCAGCAGCGCGCACTTGGCAGCAGCAATGAGCACCTGGCAGCAGCAACGCGCACCTGGCAGCGGTACTGCGCACGACAGTTGCCATGCCTGAGATCTGATTTGCACCTAGTACTGTGTAGCAACGTGCCAACAGTAGGGGAAGCAGCAAGCAGACTCTGCAAATGCTAGACAGGCGTATGTTGATGTAAAGTGAGCGTTTTTGCCGAATGACTAAGCGCTGACACAATCTGTGCCTCTTTGCTGCTGCTGCTGCTGCTGCTGTGCGCAGGCTCGGCCCAACAGCATCGCAGTGTTTGTGCCCTCTGAGATCACCACCTACTGCTTCTACCCAGGCCTGCAGAAGGACTTCATGGTCGCCAACGCCATCTTCCGCATGGGCGGCGCGGCCATCATGTTCACCAACAAGCCCGCCTACTGGCGCAGCGCCAAGTACCAGCTGCAGCACAACGTGCGCGTGCACACGGGCGCCGACGACGGCGCCTACAGCTGCATGGGCTGGGGCCCCGACAAGGACGGCGTGAACGGCGTGTACCTGCGCAAGGACGTGCCGCTGCAGGCAGCCAAGGCGCTGGAGGCCTGCCTGCGCACCATCGCGCCCAAGATCCTCACTTGGAGCCAGTACGCGGAGGCCGCCTACAACCTGTTTGAGAAGACGGTGCTGGGCCGTGCAGTGCCGGAGTACGTGCCAGACTTCACGCAGTGCATCGACCACTTTGCGCTGCACGCGGGTGAGTGGGGGGGAGGCAGCTCTTGCAGTGCAGCCAGGGTGATGACATCTGCAACGCTACCTGCTGCCGGTGTGTAGAGCAACCTGAGCAGATGCTTGTAATTCCCTCTAGCTGCAGAAACTCGCTAAACTGGAACAGCGTGAGTACTGCATGCTGCTTGCGGACCTGGCACTGAGTGTTACTTCATGTGCTGCACGCCTTCCTGCGTCCCTGCCCATGCTGCGCACTGCTGCAGGCGGCTATGCAGTGCTCAAGGGTCTACAGCAGGCGATGCGGCTGCCAGCGGAGCGGCTGCTGCCCAGCTTTGCCACGCTGCGCGACTACGGCAACACCAGCTGCAGCACCACCTGGTACGTGATGGCGTACATGGAGTCCATTCACGGCATCAAGCGCAACGAGACCATCATGCAGATAGGCATGGGGGGCGGCATGAAGGCGGGCGTCAACGTGTGGCAGGCGCTGCGGGACGTGCAGGTCACGCACACTGCGTGGCGCCACCTCAATGGCAGGGCAGTGACGGAGGCAGACCTGCCGCGCCCCATCAGCGACCCCAGCTGCAGGATCAATGGCACAGCAGCGGCAGCAGCAGCAGCAAGCCCAAGCGACCTGCAGGCAGCATTCGGGCAGCACTTCGACATGAAGCAGCAGCTGCCAGCACATTGACGCGCCTGCTGCGCTGGAGCAGCAGCGCCCGGCCACGCCGCATGTGCAGCGCACGTGATGTGAGGCGCAGCAGGGCAGAGGCCCGCTGGCTGGCTTCAGCGCGGCACGGCAGCATTTGCTGTAGCATGCATGAAAAGCAGGAGTCCTGGTGCGATAGTGCAGCGTTTTTGTAGCTGTGCCAGCAGGGGTTGTGAGGAGCGAGTGCAGCGTTGTGCGCGTTACATGTTAATCTCTCTTGAATTCAACCGTGCAGTTGTTGTTATTGATCATGTGTATGTTAGCAGTGCCACTAGGCAATATTCTTTCAGCAAGCGCCAACTGCGTGCGCAGGAGGTGTGATGCCAACATATTTCATTCATAGCCGCTGTGAGGGTCAGCCAATCGAAGTGTTTCAACAGCAGGATGTGATGGGACTGTGGGTGTGAGCCCACTGATGGGACTGTGGGTGTGAGTCCACTGTGTGGCACAACCAACACGCTGAGCGCGGGGATCAGGCTGTCCCATGTGGCGCCGTCTTGAAAGCGCTTTGGCACTGATCCAGCGAAAGCGCTGGCCTTGTTGCCACTATGGTTTTGTTTCGTTGAGTCCAGCCGCAAGCGCGGCAGCGTGTTGAGCTGGCAGCCAAGTTATGGTCTCTGACCTGCACCAGCTGCAGCCTGCCGTCCCCTAGAGGGCCCCTGTACATCAATACAGTCTGTAGGCCATAGGACGGTCGTGCTCGCCCCACTACTAGTACTACTGAGGGTTCTCCCCAGTCACTGGACAGGTGACCCCTTGTGCTGCATTCAGTGCAAGTTGGTAGCATTAGCGAAGAGTGCCGCACTCTGTTGTAAAAGCAAGATGTGCAAGGTAACATCCCAGACAGAATCATTCTTAGTAAGCCGCACTGCGGCCGCCGTTGCAGTGCTGATGGTCTGCAATGTCACTCAGTGACAAGGCACACAAGCGCTGAGCGACCGGCAGAAAGCTCTTGTGCGAAAAATTCGCAGCACTCTAGCAGTCTCTTGTGTGCATTGCCGCCCTTGGCAAGCGCCAGTTGAGGCTCAGGCTGACACGCCCACATCGTGCCACGATGCTATGGCATGCCCCACTGAAGGCCATCCAGTGGATGGACACATTGCTGCATCTTAGACTCGTCATTTGAACAGCCAATGTTTGGTTCTCAGAATAAGTTATTTGATTGCCTTTGCAAGACATGCTGTATCATGTTGGGGCAAGCTTGCCAAGGCAGTGTTCAAGTGAAGGCAATAAGGTGCCTCATCCAGGATGATGAACTGCATCTACAGCACATGATGAGCACAGCTGCGAACAGGGTCCACCTAAGATGGCTGCCGTGATAGCAGTTAGAAGCATGGCACCTGTTTCCGAAACAGACAGATGATCAGTACAGTGCCTGCAAGCTTCAGCGCGTCACACATTGTCTGCATGCAGAATGCAAAGCTGACAGGAGGTCATTTTCGTGCTGCACACAGATGACAAGCTGCAGCATCCCTACGCCAGCAACAGTTTCAGAGCAGGTGATGCCTTGGATGGTGAGAAACACTGTACTGGTTCCTGTGCGCAGCCAGCTGCCATCGTGGGTTAAAGAGCGCGCACAAACAGTAACCAGAGATTATTTTCTTGTTGCATTGCAGTTGGGAGCACTACAGTGTCGATATCATAGCACAAGCACAGCGCTACAGTTCTCCGTCGCGCCTTCATTAGCAAACCGCACCTTGTGGGCATGATATACTCCCAAACCATGCTTTTACCTTTGAAAACAATTCATAAGGGCTACCGTCTCCTGGACCTCGCTAGGCACGACGCTGGACACACAACAGGGGTTCAGTCGGCTCGGCCCGTAGACACGGGTGATAAGGGCTGAGTGACTCCTAAGAGTCCCGCGCCTGTTTCACTCGGTTGATCAGCCATCCTCTATCGTGTCAGAGTACTTTATACCTTCAGCGGAGAACTCAGGATGGCGCCAGTGTACATGTTGGATTTCTCGGTCTTCAAGCCACCGGAAGAATACAAGCTCAACCACGACGCTGGCATCGTTAACGCGTCTAAATGGAGCGTGAGCACAAGCTGCTAAGGGGCTGTGTCACTCATCAGCGTCTGGTTGCCAGGAATGCCGACACCTGCGCGTGCTGGCGCCCTCGCAACCGAGTAAAGATATAAGAGGCCATCTTACATTATGGACAGCCATCGATAGGCTGTTGTTGCGCAGGCATTGCAGCGGCTAGCCGTATTGAGTCAGTGCCCAGCAGCAGCACGGCACTGTAGACGCCTGACGCATGCAGCGGTGCTTTGTGCTTGCAGATGTATGTGGAGGAGAACGCACAGTTCCAGCTCAAGGTGGTGGAGAAGAGCGGCCTCAATCGCGATGGCACATACCTGCCCCCAGCCATTCACCCCACATTCGCCAAGGAGCCAAAGTATGACATGAAGACGGCTATGGTTGAAGCCGAGATGGTTATGGGCGGTGTCGTGGCAGACCTGCTGGAGAAAACAGGTGTGCGCTGGGGTGCCAGCCAATCGACTCACTTCTAGCTCATGCTGCCAGCTGACGCGCGTGCGATGCTCAAAATCGAGGTGATAAGCTAACTGTATGTTTTCTATATGTGCAGGCATCAAGCCCGAGCAGGTAGACATCCTGATTACAAACTGCAGCATTTTCTGCCCGACGCCCTCTCTGGCGTCCATGCTGATCAACAAGTTCAAGTTCAGGCGCGATATACAGAGCTACAACCTGGGTGGCATGGGCTGCAGCATCGGAGTGGTTGCCATCGGCCTTGTGCGGGACATGCTGCAGGTGAGCTCAGGCTAGCAGGGAAAGGCATGATGAGGGCTGCAGTCTGCTGTGCTGCAGGTACTTCACCCCTGTATCAGCGTATCAATGTCCATTGTTCATGACAGCTGTGGCTTTGGGCCCGTGTCGGGTTGCACATGGGACAGCACCACTTCACCCAACTGCTGCAGTACTGCTTGCTATGTGGGCCTGCATGACGCAGCAGCCAGCACCATCAGGCCCGACAAGGGTTGCGGGCACCAAACTGGGTGCGACCCTGCAGGTCTGCCGTACCCAGCTGTGGCAGGTGCTCAGGGCAGGCTAGGTCAGCAGGATGTGCAGTGCTGTCAGTTGCATGCTGGCTGCGCCCCTGCAGCTGCATGCAGTGGCCTGTTGGCAGCAGCTGTTGCACCTTGCAGTGCAACCTGCTTTACAGTCAGACAGTCAGGTGACAGGCAGCTGGCAGCTGGCTCGCACAAGGAGCATGCCGCCAGCAACGCCCACCCGGAAGGGGTTGTGCCAGCCCAGCTGCAGCACCCCTAACTGGCCTTGCAGGCAGCACGACCTCAACTCCATACTTCCTACTACCAAAAAGTCTTTCATATCTTGCACCCTCACCGCTTTTGCTTCCTCTGCCACTGCGTGCGGCCGCCCATCCTTTGCTTCTGCCTGCAGGCGCACCCCAACAGCATCGCGCTGTTTGTGCCTGCTGAGATCACCACCTACTGCTTCTACCCGGGCAAGGTCAAGGACTACCTGGTGGCCAACGCCATCTTCCGCATGGGAGGCGCGGCAGTGCTCATGACCAACAAGCCCAGCCTGGTCAAGCGCTGCAAGTACCAGCTCACACACGCCGTGCGCGTGCACACAGGCCAGGACGACGCAGCCTACAGGTGCGAGCACACGCAGGCAGCATGCACGCAGCATGCACGCAGCAGTGCGTGTGGTGCAGGGGTGGCAGGCAGCAGGGTACGACTCACATGCAGGGCGCAGCTGCAGCAGGAAGAGGCGTTGTAGACGCAAGGCGTGTGGTGCAAAGCAGTACTGCAGTGCAAGTAAACTGTCAAGCATGCCGGCTGGTCCAACAGCTTACTGCCTGGAACCAAGCTACTGCAGCCCTCTCCTTTGCAGCAACCATCTGAGCTGAGATCTCGTTTCATGCTCACCGCAACCCACCTGCTGCCGTGCTCTGCTGCTGTGCTCTGCCGCTGCCGCTGGTGCTGCTGCAGGTGCATCAGCTGGGGCCCCGACCCTGACGGCGTGAACGGCGTGTTCCTGGGCAAGGACGTGCCGCTGCAGGCTGGCATCATGCTTGAGGCTGTGATCAAGGCCATCACGCCGCGCATCATGACCTGGGGCCAGTACATGGAGGCGGCCTGGTTCATGTACAACAAGAAGGTCCTGGGCAACCCAGCCTACAAGCGCTACGTGCCAGACTACACAAAGTGCGCAGACCACTTTGCGCTGCACGCAGGTGAGCGCGGCGGCTGGGGTGTGCTGGTGGGGGGCGAGAGGGGGGGGCGCAAGCAGCAGCGGTGTATGGCTGGGTGCTGGTGTGCAGGACACCTGCAACAGCTGATGGGCAGACTTTTCTTATTAGCAGGACATGCTGCAGCTGCCAATGCATGTGTGTGTACCGCGGTGATTTGTGTGCAGTTTCTGTCTGCTGCTTGCTTTGCTGTCCCATCCAGCAACTCTTCCTGACCAGATGCGCTGCTGCTGCTGCCCGCTGCTGCTGCAGGCGGCTATGCTGTGCTGAAGGGCATCCAGCAGGGCATGGACCTGCCCATTGAGGCGGTGCTGCCCAGCTTTGCTAGCCTAAGGGACATGGGCAACACCAGCAGCAGCACCACCTGGTACAGCATCGCGTACCTGGAGACGCAGAAGATGGTCACGCGCGGCCAGACCATCATGCAGGTGTGGCACGCCCCGGCCAGCTCACACGGAATGGGGAATGGGGGGGGGGTGTCAGCAGGCTGGGGACGAGCAGGGCAGCTTGCAGAGTGGGCCAAGAGCTGCTGCAGCATCAGCAGACAGCCCGGTGACGTCACAGCATTTCAAGATATCACAGCACGCAGGCTGCCTGTCTTTGCATTGCCAAACCTTGCTTGCTGTCTGCGCTTCTTCCCCCTTGGCTCGACCCATGTTAGGTGCCAGGCTCTGCAACAGCTCACTCAGCTGCTGCTGTTCCTGCATGTGCTTCTGCTGCTGCAGGTGGGTGCTGGAGGCGGCATGAAGGGAGGCGTCAACATCTGGAAGGCGATGCGCGACACACACAGCATGCACCCAGCATGGATGCACTGCGCGGGACGCGCGTACAGGTGAGACACACGGGCCGCTGCCAGCACATGCCTGAGCTGCCTCACCCACTGCCTGCAGTTCCCAGCCACCCTTGCTGCCGGGTTGTGCAGTAGTGCTCCTCTGCATGCTGGCACTGTGCAGGCATACACGTGTCGGCATCTCAGCTGCCACAACATGGGTACTGGCCTGCTGCTGCATCCCTCAGGTCTGCACGCATACTGCCACCTTCTGCCGGTGTTCCACCTCGGGCACTCACCACATCACTGCTGTGCACCTGCCTGCTCTCTCTGCGTGTGCCTATGGCCCCCCTCAGGGACGAGGACCTGCCGCGCCGCGTGAACGAGAAGGAGAATGCCCTGCAGAAGCAGCAGCTGCGGCAGGCGGAGGCGGACGCAGTCACGGACGGCAGCAAGTCTGCCATCCAGCGCGCCATTGAGATCCAGGCCAACGCGGAGAGCCAGGAGCTGGGAGTGGCAGCACTGTGAGCAGCCCCCGCTGCTGCTGCTGCTGGCTAGCTGCGATGCAGGCACAGCTCCTGTGGCCCCGCAACAGCAGCCCACCCCGCTGCAGCTGCAGCGTGGCCTGCGCGTAGCGTGGGGCATGACCCCTGGCCTGTTTCCTGCGTGTTGTGGGCGGGTGTAGGTTAGTGAGTGTGTGTGCATCTTTGCTTGATGGTGTGGGTGTGGGCCTCCGGCCTTTGGGTGGCTGTCATGGTTTGTCCTGCAACCTGTCTCGCTGCGTGTGCACTCTCGCAGCCACTTGAGCACGGCTGTGTGCATCTGCGCTGCAGCTGCTGTGTCATGTGCAAGGGCTGCTGCTGTTGTGTTGTGTGTGGCAGGGCTGCTTGCACTAGGCAAGTCAGGCAGCACTGCAGCCATGAGCCACCTGGTGCCAGCTGATGCTGCCGCACAAAAGGTGTGTGCAATCGTCTTGTGTCTGCTTGCCGGGCTGACTGCAGCAGCTGCAGCTCCCAGCTAGGAGTGCGGTGCCGCAGGCGGCAGGCCACTGGCCTTGCACTGAAATCCATGTGGGCGCAACCTGCAGGTGCATATGCAGCATGCATGCATTTGCAGCACCAGCAAACGTAGCTGCTGGTTTGTGATCAGGTCTGTATGGCCGGTGTACAGTGTAGAGTGGGCAGCTGCTGCTGCTGCTGTGGAAGCAGCTGGCAGCTTTGGTCAATTAGGGCTTGTATTCGTGGTCGCAACGATTGTGTGTGTGAGAGGCCCCTGGTGCAACACGCTGCTGCGTGGGCGGCAGGGCCTGGCAGGTGATGCTGCGCCTGGCTGGGCACGGCAGCTGCTGGCTTGCTGGCACGCTTGCGTGACCGCATAGCACCAGCAAGTGCCGGCTGTGTTGCCTGGCTGCAGCCACGGCCGCACCCAGCAGCCGCACGTGCTGTCCTGCCAGCATATGTTGGTTGCGCTGCACCTGGGCAGTGGTGTGTTGGCGAGTACTACTGTTTGTGTACAAACTCGGCAGATGAATGTTGCGGCACACGCCGGTGTGATGCTGCTTGGTGTTATTAGGGGCTGGTGCTGTAGCTGCAGGAGGTGGCAGCAAGCCGCTACACCTGTGTGGTGCGTGCCTTGCTCAAGCAGGATTCCTAGTAGTTTGCCTGGAGTTGGGCGCATAAAAACCCAGGGAGGATGTGGTCTCTGTGCATATTATGTTGGTAGGCAGATCAAAAATCTCCTGACCACCTGCAGGCAAGTACCCTAACAGAGGAATGGCTGCTGTGTTTGAGCTGTGGTGCCTGCCACTGGCAGCCTGGCAGACGAGTGTTTAGGC